>JAPYZK010009169.1:0-13741 GCA_030522785.1 Platygaster equestris | reverse complement strand
TGTAGTGTGGGGGGGGGGGGGTTTAATGGCTGAACGTGTGTACGTGTGTGTGGGGGTGGTCGTGGGGTGTATTTTTGCGAGTGTGTAGAATGGGGATGCTCTCGGGGCGCGTTATCAACAATAAGAGAAAGGAAGAAAAAACGAAAGTTGAAGGGTAATCACGATTGTAAGCACGTCCGCTTGAAAAAGTTAGAAAAAACACCGGCGGCTCCGTGAATTGCAAATCGCTCGTTATAATAATCGGAACGAGATCGATTTCTGTACATTAGACGACATCGTCACGCGGTGACGTCGGCTCACGATTCAACAACAAACAACCTCGATCGATCACGCGATTCGTCGATCGTCCCGAGATCACCCCAGAAATGTTTTACAAACGTAGCGTCTTTTCTTGTTAATACAATATATAACTTTTGTATGTATAACAACCGATAGCTCATCTATATGCGTAATATAGATTATATCATATCTTTATATTATTTTTTTCTGTAATAATATGTATAATATATATTTTCATCTTTTTTCATATATACTTCCTGTTGCTTTTGTGTATACTCAAAGTATATAACAATGTTATGTTTATTTAAGGCCCAATATGTTTATTATCAAGGAAATAATCTGAAACAGAAAAAAGCGGTTTTGGGGTTATTTTTGGATTTTGGGGGGAATTTGGATGATTTTTGTTGTAGTTGGGGGATTGTGAATTTTAAGATTGCAACCCTGCTGGGTTATTAGCAAGGTTGTGCAATGATGTAACATTGCATATTATTGCGTTACCATTAGAGCGATCAGAATCTTTCAGATATCGTGGATTAGAAATTACAATTTAGAAAATGTTGAAAAAATTCGGGAATTTTAGAGAAACTTCAACTATTTTCAACAATCATGTACGAAATTCCGAGAATTTTCTGAAATTTCGAGGATTTCGAAGAGTTTTTAAATTTTTCACGAAATCCGCATAGTTTGAGAAATGTCAGAAGTTTTTGAGAATAACATGATTACTAAATATTCTCGAAAACTTGAACATAAATTTTGGAGATCTTTAAAAATTCCGAAAATTTTCAAAAATTTTAATTATTTTCAAAACTTTAGAAAATTTTCAAAAGTTCCATAAAATTGGAAACATTCCAACACTTGCCAAAAATTACACAATGTACAAAAATTTTCGAGAACTTCAACAATTTTCGACAATTTTGGAAATTTGTAACATTCTCAAAAATGTGGGCAGTTTGAACAAATTTTAATTATTTTGAAGACTTTGGAAAATTTTTTCAAATTTCACAAAACTGGGAAAAAATCCAATAATTTCCAACACTTTTGGAAATTCAGGAGAATTTCGAAAATTCCAAAAAATTTCTAAAATTTTCAAAAATTTAACAAAATTTTAAAAATTTCTACAATTTACAGAAATTACAGAAATTCTAGAAATTTTCAAAAACTTTAACAATTTTCCACAATTTCAGAAATTTTGAAAAGGTGCAAAATTTCTCAAAAATTCCGAAAATTTGCGAAAATTTTAACCATTTTCAAAACTTTAGAAAATTTTCAAAAGTTCCATAAAATTGGAAACATTCCAACACTTTCCAAAAATTACAAAATGTACAAAAATTTTCGAGAACTTCAACCATCTTCAACAATTTTGGAAATTTTTAACATTCTCAAAAATTTGGGCAGTTTAAACAAATTTTAGTTATTTTCAAACATTTGGAAAATTTTCCCGAATTTTACGAAACTTTTCGAAAATTCCAAAAAATTTCGAACATTTTCAAAAATTTTCCACAATTTTAGGAATTTTGAAAAGGTGTAAAAATTCTCAAAAATCCGGAAATTCGCGAAAACTTTCAGAACTTCCGAAATTTCAATCTTAGGCAATAATATGCAATCTTATATCATTGCTCCTGACCCAGCAGGGAGATTTTGGAATTCGTTTTTTACTACCTTGACCGAGCAAGGCGGCTTGTCAGTTGTTTTTCGTGGCCGTTGTGTCGCCCTGCGCCGCGTCACTTGTTCAGCTGTCGACGCTGAAGAGCTCCTTGTGAAGGTCCGGGAACTGCAGGTGAATGTGGGAGCGTTTGAGCTTGGCCAGGGCGTCCATGTGCATGAGGGAGACCTCCCGCAGCTGCGGTATCTTCGCCAACATGGCGTCGCACACCGTCACGTCGCCCTTTATCGGGGAAACGTGGTTCCGGTCCAGCTCCGACCGCAGGGCCCTCACTACCGCCTGCGACAGCCTCGTTATCTCCGCCTGGCCCTTCAATCCTGGTCGATCTGGGATCATTGGAATACGATTTAAGCTACTGGTCGTTTTTTGGGGGGACTGTTTTAGGTTTTGGGAGTATTTCGGGTTTTTATGTAAATTTGGATTATTTTTGGAGGGTTTTGAATTTGAATTTAAATTTTTGGAAATTTTAGGATTTTGATTTTGAAGTTGTGGAATTTTTTGATGCAGGATTGTTGATTTTAAACGTCGAGGATCTCAGAATTTTGTGAAATTGGACGATTCTGAAAATATATTGAATTTAAAATGATGTAACGTTCTTGAAAATGTGGAAATTTTCTCAAATTTGAAAAATTTGAAAATTGTGTACAGTCAACATTTTTTGAAGTTTTGTGGAATTATTAGCTTTCGGAAATTTTTGGAATCTCGAAAAATTTGACATTCTTGGAAATTCTAACATTTTGGAAAATTTGTCGACTTTAAAAATCTCAGAAATCTCGGAAAATTCGACAACTGCGGAAATTTACAAAATTTGGAGAGGTTGAAGACTTTTAGCAATTTTTAAATTCTCACAGATTCGGAAGTTTAGAAATTTCGTTACATTCGAAAATTTTGAAAGTTTCGTGAAATTCTTAGGTACGAAAATTTTACAAGATTTCAAATATTCCATCAACTCCAATAATCTTGGAAATATCGAAAAATTCGATGGTTCTGAAAATTTCAAAAATTTTCAAAAATTTAAGCTTCTTACAAAGTCAAAAATCCGAAAATATCGTAAACTTCAACAATTGCAACAATTTTCAAAATTCAGAAAATCCAACTTTGTGGAAAATTTCAAAATTCGAAAAAATTCGAAAGTTTCGTAAACTTAAAAAATCTCGAAAATTTCGAACAATCCGACAGTACCGAAAATTCCGTAAATTTCAATTTCAGAAATTTCTTAAACTTTAAAAATCTCAAAAATGTCGAAAAATTCGACAATTCCGAAAATTTCCAGAATTTCCAAAAATGTAACATTCTAAAAAAACCACCCAAAAAAAAGCAAAAACAAATAAATTATCAAACATTCAAAAATTTCGTGAAATTCAAAATCACAGAAATTTCTGAAAATTTATGAATTTCGAAAAATATAACGTTCCAAAAAATTATAAAATTTTGTAAGCTGTAATAATCAAAAACATTTCATGAAATCCGACAATTTCGGAAATTTCGAAAAATTCGACAGTACCGAAAATTCCCTAAATTTCAATTTTAAAAATTTCTTAAACTTCAAAAATTCCAAAAATGTCGAAAAATTCGACAATTCCGAAAATTTCCAAAATTTCCAAAAATTCAACATTCTTACAAATTCAAAAATTCGAAAATTTTGTGAACTTCAACAATTGCAACAATTTCCAAAATTCCGAAAATTTCTAAAATTTTGTAAAATTGAACATTCTTGAAAATTACAAAATTAGAAAATATTCGAAAATTCTGTAAACTTAAAAAACCTCGAAAATTTCGAACAATTCGACAATACCGAAAATTCCCCAAATTTCAATTTCAAAAATGTCTTAAACTTCAAAAACCTCAAAAATGTCGAAAAATTCGACAATTCCGAAAATTTCCAGAATTTCGAAAAACGTATCATTCTTAAAAATTCAAAATTATCAAACATCAGAAAATTTCGTAAACACTTCAAAATCACAAAAATTACCGAAAATTTAGGATTTCCAAAAATTTAACATTCTAAAATAAAAAATTTTAAAATTTTCTAAGCTTTAATAATTTTGAAAATTTCATAAAATCCGACAATTTCGGAAATTTCGAAAAATTCAACATTCTCGAAAATTCTTGAACATTCAAAAATTTCGTCAACTTCATTATTCTCAAAAATGTCGACATCATTCCGACGATTTCGATAATTCGATTTCGAAAATTATCCAAAATTCGTAAATTTTTACAGATTCACATTTTTGACAGATTTCTTCGAGTTAGCATCTTATTTCGCAAGCATTTCTATCGTGGCCAGACGGCCAAATGAAAATTTCTCTTGAATACCGAAAATGAAAGAAAATTACCAGGACTGAGTAGAACCGCGGCACTGTAAAGGGCGATCTCGGTTTCCGTGAGCTTGAGACCGGCGATGCTCCGGGCAAGCTCGAAGATGCAGGAAACGAGCTTCATCTCGGCCGTGTCGGAGGTGTAGAACGCGTCCTGGGGCAGCAACACGTCCCCGTAGAGCACGCAGTTCTGCTGGAGGTCCATGTATCTGCTCATCCGCAGTATCGCCATTTCGAACGAACCTACGAACACGATTCCCCATTTCACCACTTCTCAACAACTCGCCATTTTTACATACTCGTGTTCGAAATGAGATTCTCATCGAGCTTCACCCATCGTCATGGCTGGAGCGTAATTAAGAAACATAATAAATGATAATGATAATAATGGCGCCTTTAGTATTCGATAGAATATTTTGCAGTTTTAAATAAAAGAATAAAAGCTGATGTTTTATGAGATGATAAGGGAGCTTAGTTTCGTTAAAAACCTAATAAAACATTTTCGTGAAAATTTTTATAAGGTCAGTTTTATGAAAGTTTTATAAAATTTGCAATTTCCATAAAGCGGTTTTATAGAAGTTTTATGGAAAGAATTTTTTTTATAAAATCTTTTTAATGGTTTTAAAAATATGCAAAACTTTTTTTTAACATTTTTTGGATCATTTCGCTAATTTATATACATATTTTTTATCAGTTAATGAGGCTCTAGCTCGAATTTCGTTTCGAAAGAAATTTAAAAATTTTTTGGAGGCAGCGGGATTTGAACTTGCGACCTTTGCATCGGAAATCCGATAGTCAACTTTCTTGTCCATCAAATCTATGTCAATTTAGATGCTTTTTTTCAATTTGATTTAAAGAATTTTTAAATTCCATAAAGTTATACGTTTTTACGTTTTATGATGGCTAAAAAACGTTACGAACATTATTTTCTATTCCCTTGTTCAATAAAACTGTATCAAGTATTATTGTAAGAGAAATTCCTTATATCAGGAAAGTTTTTTTTATAAAAATATGAAACTTTTTATTAGAATCAATTGAAATTTATTAAAATTCTTATAAAAATAAAGGTTTCATAAGAAAATCTGGAGGCTTTCAATTGTTAAAAAAAAAACAAAAAAAAACAGATGAATAGTATGAAAATTGACAGATTTAAAAAATTAAAAAAAAATTTTTTTTTATCAAGTTTTTATAAAACCACTTTATAAAAATTGAAAAATTTTATAAAATTTTTATAAAATCGACCTTATACGAAATCGATTTTTTTTAAATAATTTACTGATTTTATGAAAATTCTGCCTGTTTTTATAAAAACTACCATCACTAGGAAAAATATTCAAGTTTATTGGATATTCAAACAATTTGTTTTATTTTGGTTTTTCTGCACATAAAATGATATTTCCTTGATTGATCACCTTATGGAGAAGAACGCCTAGAATGAAAAAATTATAATGTTTGAGAGCTTTTTGATTCAAACGAAATTTGGAAATTTCGAGATGGAATAAAAAATGAAAATGAAAAGAACTTGGATTTAAATATTGTCTTAGTTGGATTGGGAAATTATTGAATGTGAATTTGGATTGTTCAAATTGAGAGATTTATAAACTTGAGGATGCAATGATTTATGTATTAACTGCGAGAATTTGAAAATCTTCTAAATCGATACAAATCAATGCCAACGCTTTAAATATTGTATCAATTTTATTTGGTATTTCGAAATGAGAATATTAATATTCTGAAGTTTAAAAAATTCTTTAAATCCGGAATTTTTGGAAATTCTCGAGAAATTTCGGAATCCTGAGAAATGTTGAGCATTGACAAAAATTCAGAACTCTGAAATTTCTTGGGAATTCCTGAAAATTCGGGATCTTGAGAAGTTTTAATTCCTACAAAATCGGGTTTCCGAACATTTTCGGGAAATGCAGGAAATTCTAGATCTCGAGAAATTGAAATTTAAGTATTCCCAACAAATCAGAATCCCAAAATTTCTCGAGAATCTCCAGAAATTCAGAATTTCGGAAAATTTTAAGCATTCCCGAAAAATCACGACTCCGAAATTTCTCGGGAATTTATGAAAATACGGGATCTCGAGAAATTCCAAACAATCCCGAAAAATTAAGATCCCAAAATTTCTCGAGAATCTCCAAAAATTCGAAATCTCGAGAAATGTCAAACATTCCCAAAAAATCACGATTCCGAAATTTTTCGGGAATCGACAAAAATTAAGGACCCCGAGAAATTTCAGACAATCTCAAAAAAATCAAGATCCCAAAATTTCTCGAAAATCTCGAAAATTCAGAAGCCCAAGAAATTTTAAGCATTTCCAAAAAATCAGGATTCCAAAATTACTCGAAAATCTCCAAAAATTCAAAATCTCGAAAAATTTCAAGCATTCCCAAAAAATCACAATCCCGAAATTTTTCGGAAATCTCCAAGAATTCAGGATCCCGAGAAATTTCAAATAATCTCAAAAAAATCAAGCATTTCCAAAAAATCGTGATTCCAAAATTTCTCGAGAATCTCCAAAAATTCGAAACCTCGAACAATTTCAAGCATTTCCAAAAAATCACAATTCCGAAATTTTTCGGAAATCTCCAAAAATTCTCAACCTCGAAAAATTTCAAGCATTCCCAAAAAATCACAATTCCAAAATTTTTCTGTAATCTCCAAAAATTCAGGATCCCGAGAAATTGCAGACAATTTAAAAAAAATCAACATCCCCAAATTTCTCGAAAATCTCAAAAATTCTGAATCCAAAGAAATTCCCAGCCGTCCCAAAAAATCTCGCCCCCAAAATTTCTCAAAAACCTCCGAAAATTCATGATCCCGCCCACCCCTACCTTCGGCACACGTCTTCCACCTTTTCGAAACAAAGTTACAAAAAAAAAAAAAAAAAAAAAAAAAAAAAAAAAAAAAAAAAAAAAAAAAAAAAAAAAAAAAAAAAAAAAAAAAAAAAAAAAAAAAAAAAAAAAAAAAAAACTGACCTGCTTTGAGGAGCACGATCTGATCATCCTGGGAGAGCTTCATGAATCCCGGGACCATCTTCGCGAACTCGATGATCTGCTGGATGACGCCGGTGAGCTTCTGGGCGCACTCGAGCCAGAGTTGCTCGTGCGACATGTTTTGGTAGAAGATGACCCTGCTGAGGTCCTGGGGCTTGCGGTAGGCCTCTTGTATCTGCTCGGTCGAAACCAAGCACGTCCTCGCGTGCGCGTCCGAGATCGTTTTCGTCAACAATTCGGTTATCTGCGACGGGTCTAATCCCAAAAAACAGCCCACCGTTAAAGAACCGAAAATTTCCCCACAGTATCCTCGTTTATTCACAACGATCACACACAAAGATATTTTCTCTACACATCTTCGCCAACAGCGACAACGAGTGCTCTCGACGCTTCGTCGATTTTCGTGCAGTTTTTTCGTTTCTGTTTGCATCGAATCTTGACAGTCGCAAGTACTTATTTTGGCTTTGGATTCTTTTTTCTTTTGTACATTGAGAATGCTCGCGCAATCAACGCATTCAGAAGTTTTGCGAGTTGGATTTAAATCACAGTAAACGGAATGTCGAGTGCAACGTAAGGGGTTAGAAGTGGGGGAGGGTGGAGACATGCGATCACGTGTTTTTTGGTTTTGAGTGGTTGTTGGCGTGTTTTTGAGGGTTTCTGAGGAATTTCTGAAATTAGAATTCAAATGTGGAGTTCAGTTTATTTTGTATTCTGTGTGTGTATATTTTTAATATATATTTTTGCATTTTTGTATATTTGTTTTATTGCTATTTTTTGTGTCAATTTTTTTAATTTTTTTTCATATTTTTTTCATTTTTACTTTTAATTGAAGTTTGAAATATTTCGTGATTTTTGTTTGTTTGTTGTAGAAAGTATTTGATTGATATTTTGGATACTTTCTTCGAAAAATGATCTACGAAATAGAATTTGGAAATCTAGAATAGTAAAGAATGTTTTTTTTTTTCAAAAAATTGAAAATTCGACAACGTCGTGTTTCGGAATGCGTCAAAAGGAAGTGTCGACGTACATTCTGTTTTTCAGCTTTACGTAAAGTGGACATTAAGTGGACGTAAGTGCAATTTCAGTGAATGTGATTGGATTTAAAGTGGATGAAAGCAGATAAAGAACGAAGCTAAAAGAAAAAAATTAGTTCAATCACGTTTTTGGAATGGATAACTTGATCTCAAATTTTTGGTTAGCTAATTTACTCAAAATTATTCCGTTATTTCAAATTATTACGAATTCGAATGATAATTATGAATTCCTGATTATTAAATTCGATGTAGATTGAGGAAAATTCAAAGTGAAAAATGAATGAATCATGAGAGGTCTGAAACTTGTGTAATTCTTATTAATACAAATTAGTAATTATCGAACAATTCATTAGATATTTCCAAATAAGAAAGTTTGCATACACGTATTTCGAAATTATTTCCATGTATACCAATTCAGCAAACGGAAACAGAAAAATAAAAAATTTGAATAATTACGCAATCGAAAAGAACTAAAGGCAAGGAATCAAAATTTCGTCATTTTTGGATCAAGAGGTACAATTTAAAATTGAGAAATGGAATATTAGGAGGTAGAAGTTGAAAATTTTGAAATATCTACACAGATTTGGACATTAATGAATCAAAATTCAAGAATTCCGGAATTCCAACGCAGTGGTTTTAAGAACAAAATAAAAATTCGGAGGTTGAAAATTTAAAATTACGAATCTTCATTGAATCTCGAAATTGAAAGTTCAAAATTTCCATCGGTCAAACCATTATTGAGTCAGTAGAAATTGAATGGAAACCCAATGAAAACTCAATGGTAATTTTCAATGGAAATTCAATCGAATGTTTTCCATTCGATCGAATGGAAATTCAATGGTTAACGAATAGAAATTAGAATGGAAAAAATTCCCATTTTCCAAAACACCAACGAGTCAAGGAAAACTGAATAGAAACTCAATAGTAATTTTCAATGCAAACTCAATAGAACCTTTTCCATTCAATGAAATGAGAATTTAATGGTTAACGAATAGAAATTAACATGGAAAAAATTTCCATTCTCCAAAACATCAATGAGTTAATGGAAATTGAATGAAAATTCAATGGTGATTTTGAACGGAATTTCAATTCAACCCTTTCTATTCGATCGAATAGAAATTAGACTGGAAAAAATTTCCATTCTCTAAAACACCAATGAGTCAATGAAAATTGAACAGAAACTCAATAGCAATTTTCAATGCAAATTCAATCGAACGTTGTCCACTCGATCGAATAGAAATTAGAATAGAAAAAATTTCCATTCTCCAAAACACCAATGAGTCAATGGAAATTGAATGAAAATTCAATGGTCATTCAAACGGAATTTCAATTTAACGTTTTCCATTCGATCGAATAGAAATTAGAATAGAAAAAATTTCCATTTCCCAAAACACCAACGAGTAAATGGAAATTGAATGGGAACTCAATGGAAATTTTCAATGGAAATTCAATCGAACGTTTTCCATTCGATCGAATGGAAATTCAATGGTGATTTTCAATGCCATTTCAATGTAACCCTTTCCACTCGATCGAATATAAATTAGAATAGAAAAAATTTCCACTCTCCAAAACACCAATGAATAACGGAATTTGAATAAGAACTCAATAGAAATTTCCAATCAAAATTCAATCGAACGTTTCCTACGAATTTCAAATTTCACAAGTCCACAATTTTCAATAACTCCCACTAGTGTCGAATCTACCACCCCAAAGTCAAGTTTATGCATCCCAAAAACAATAAAATTCTCCCTATAACGTAACCTACGTCTATGATTGCAATAGACACCCGAAAATCTACCGCAGATTATAATGGAAGTGAAACCAGGCAGATTAGGGGGTTGCGATGGACATGCTCATGCAAAGGGACACAGACATAGCCTCACATCTCGCATGGGACATACTGGGCAGAGCGGGGACTTCGTCGTCCTCGGGGGGGTTGCTGCCGAGCCTCTGCTGCGGCGGCGGCGGCTGCGGCTGCGGTTGCGGCTGTTGCTGGCTCGTCAGGAAGGTCGTCGAGTCGACCATCGTGTACGAGCCGTGGCCCAAGCTCGCAAGCTCCTGCACGGTCGTGCTCTGCTCCTGCTTCACGGCCACTATTCCCCCGCCGCTCAACGAACTCCCGCTACTACCGCCGTTACCGTTCACGTTACTACCGCCCCCGCCGCCGTTACTACCGTTACCATCGCCACTATTCGAACCCCCTGCATTCGCGCCACCTCCACTACCACTACCGCCGTTATCTCCACTACCTCCCTCTGCTCCGCCGGCCGTCGTCGACGCCGAAAGCGCTTTTCCTAATTTTTCCAGGGCAGAATCTTTTAGGCCGAGCTTCACAAGTTTCACCCTCCGGGGAAATTCGACCTTGGTTTGATTTATTTGGGAGCTTTTTTTTGTTTTTGAGGTTTTGGGGATTTTTTTTGTTTCAGGGGGTGGACATTTTTGGATTTTGGAGATTTTTGTTTGTTTTGGAGTTGTGAAGTTTGGAAAAGTTTTGTGTTTTTGGAGGGCGGATTTTGAAGGTTGGGGAAATTTTTGAATTTTTATGTATTTTGATATTTTGTAATTTTTAGTCCAAATTGAGGATTTTTTGACTTGCTTTGTCTCAGGGTTCGAATATTTCCCAGATTTTGGATTTTTGACTGTTTGAATTCTTTTCGATTTCTGACTAGTTTTTTTCCAATTTCTACATCAATTAGGAAAATTTTCGAATTTTTAAGTTCAGACTCCGAGGACTGAAATACGAAAATTTTTGACTTTTGGAGACTTGACATTTTATAATCAAAGAGTTTTGCTATTAATTTATTATTTTTATTGTTGAGGTTTTGGGGTTTTGTTTGTTTCAGATTTTGGAGTTTGGGGATTTTTATTTGTTTTGGAGTTGTGGTCTTTGAAGTTTGAAAATTTTTTGTGTTTTTGACGGGCGGATTTTTAAGGTTGGGGAAATTTTTGAATTTTGATGTATATTTTAATATTTTGTAATGGAATTTTTAGTACAAATTGTGGATTTTTTGACTTGCTTCGTCTTAGGGTTCGAATACTTTCCAGATTTTGGAGTTTTGTAAATTTCTTGAATTTTTGACTGTTTAAATTCTTTTTGATTTACGACTAGTTTTTTATAATTTCTAAATCAATTCGGAAAATTTTCAAATTTTCAAGTTCAGATTCCGAGAAATGGAATACGAAAATTTTTGACTTTTTGACACTTGATATTTTATAATCAAAGTTTTGCTGTCCAATTTGTCGAATACAACGGAATTTTGAGACCAAAAGAGAGATTTTTTTTATTTACTTTATCTGAGCGTCCAAAATTTTTTATATATTGGAGTTTCAAATTTTTATCAATTTTGGAGTTGTGCAGTTTTTCGTAATTTTCAAATTACAAAAAAAGTTAATAAGAATACAAAAATTTTCCAATAACAAGACTACACTTTTTCGAACTCCAGAATACACATTCAAGAATTCAAATTTTCTAATATCTCGTTGTATTTCGAAATTTTTAAGCAAGCATTTAAAACTCCAAAAATCAAGAATTCCGATTGTAATAATTTTGGAATGTCAAAAACCTTTAATCCCGAAATTTTTACATTAAATTCGTATAATGTTAAAATTCCACACTCGCGATCTTGTATCTACAAATCTTAAATCACAAAATAAAGGTGTGAAAATTCGAAATATCTTCTCCAAAAATTTTAGGGTTTCTTAACAACAACAAAATTAAATTCCTCCAATCAGGAAGAGGGAGGTTATCAACTTCACATGTCCCAAATTTTGATATTACGTCTTCTCTACTCCAGATTTATCAGTTTTTACACTGTGAACTTTTTTAGATTGAAATTCAAATTCGAGAATCGTTACGTTCCAACAATGTCAGTAGTACAACTCAGCGTGTTATCAGACATTCGAATTCCGTTTCATAATATTCGATTTTCAAAAGCTGGAACATTGAATCCATAGTTATAAATAAACAGCTCAATATACTCCAGAATGTGGGTGATAAAATGTTATTACAATTAAAAACAACTAAACGATAAAATTCAAGGTCGAATTTTCCTACTATCCAAAAATCCGGGCATGGCCCATGTATTACACCAGTCTGTTAACAGTAATTTTTTCAAGCTTGTTACGTGCAGTTCAAGTGACGAGAAACGATATCGCACTACCATCCAAAAATAACGAATCTCTCATCAAAAATCATAATTATCACATACATTTAGAAGACACGTGAAAAATAAAAAAAAATCCAATTATTGTTTGTCAAATCCCATAAAAAAACCGAAAAAGTTGATACACATTCTTCGATGTTTTGTCGCAATTAATGTAATTTATCACGAGTTACCTTAAGCGTAAACGTAAAAAAAATAATCTCGTAATGCGCGCGGCGTAAGATCGGGTCTGATTATATCACGACTGTTTTTACTTACGGCCGGTCGACTTTCTTGCTTTTTGAGAGAAACATTACGAATCAATTTAGACTTGGAAAATACGCTTTTCCGAGTAAATATTGTCACCGAGTAATTGCGCGAATGATGTAATTTTAATGATTCAAATGACTTCGACTGATTTAGAAATCTTATAAAATCCAAGTTATATTTTTTTTTAACTTGAAAAAAAATTGTTTCTCGTCACCCGATCGATTTCCACCCCAAATCGAGGCAGAAAATCATAACCGAAATTCCAACCACCGTGTTAATGACAATACAAATCATGGGGAAAAAATCAAGCTTTCGGAAAACGATATTTACTGCGATTTAACTTATTCGTTTTTTGCTCCGCGGAAAATAAACGAGTGAACCAAAGCAAGGAGTGTCAAGTTCGAAAATCCAACACAGAAAATCAACCAAAATCGCGTGAGAAAAATCCTGGCGTTTTTGTTGTGGTGTTTTTTTGGGGGGTCACTGCACACTTTCTTGGGGCGATAATGGGAGAAAAATGGTGTAATGAGGGTGGTACTGACCAGCTGCGACGACGTTGGGCAGAACGCCGGTGGCGTTGACGGAGGCCGTGTCGGGGGCGACGACGTCGACCTGGTTCTGGTTGGGGCGCGGGTCGTAGGCCGTCGTGCTGTCGACGTAGTCCGCGCTCAGCTCGTAGTTCGTCATCGCCTGGTGGTTGTAGTAACCCGAGCCGCCGGTTCCTGGCGCCGGCGACGAGTACTCATTGTTTCCGTAGGCGTAACTGTCAATTTTGGGGAATTTTTGGTTCGAGTTGCGCTTTTTTGCTCGGAGGAAACCTCAAATTTGTACGATGGAGATAAATGAGTCAGACAATTTCTGGATTCGTCGATTTTAATTGAAGATTGGAAAATTTGTAGATTCGAATTTGAAGTTCGTATTTTCCAAAATCGTGAGTCCTTTTGAAAATTATGGAATTCTAGAATGTTTTTGGAACGAATTTTTTGAACGATACAATATTTTGGGGAAAATTTGAAGTTATTGAAGAATTTGGGAG
>JAPYZK010009161.1:0-11409 GCA_030522785.1 Platygaster equestris | reverse complement strand
AAAAAACAAAAAACAATAATGATCAACTCCCGTATTTCCGCAAACGTGAAAGATGAAGAAGAAAACATTAGCTTTGATGACTCGGCAATATCATTGCATTTTCCGTTCAATGTATTGATAAAAAATGTTGGGAAAGTGAAATGGAGTGTCCAGGAAAAGAAGCAGTTTAATTTCGCTCTGATATCGGGTATGCTGCCACATCCAAAACACTAAATCATAAAATATTAGAGGACGCGCACGTTCTCGAATCCAGGTCGCAATTCTTCCACCTCGCCGGCGCCGAGAGTGAGCCAATTTTTCTTTGGGCTGTCACTACGAGTAACGGAAAGATGGAGTTTTACCTGGCGGCGCATCTGATTTCACCAAGACGTCAGAAAAACTTTGAATCATTTTCTCAAAATTGAATTTCTGTGAATCACTGAGAATCATTGAAACGTCACTCGATTTTTAATGGACCGATAGTACCAATCATGACGTTGAGATAAAACCTTGGATTATTGACGATAACGCAGAACTTGTTGAAATTTTTTCTCATATTATCCCAAGGTTATCATGAGGTCCCTTACATAAGAAATAAAGGAACTGACAAGAAATAAGTGCAACTTTATGAAGTTTGTGGGAATCTTGTCTGAAGAAAGATTCTTACCTGCGTTCTCTAATAATGGGATCATAAAAAGTGGAGGCTGACGTAAGTGTTTGACGTAAATGGAGAGCAAGAGGGGTGCCGTAAATAGGTCACACATCGGAATAACAACATCATCCCTCCATAATGAGAAAAAAAAATGGTAAAAGGTGGAAGGTAAACTACTTGGTCAACTAGTTTCATGAACAAGTTGACCTAATTAATTGATTGTGACTTCGATCTAATACATGTTATACTTTAGTCCATACGCTAGGGGTCATTTTGGAGGAAGTAAAACCCAAGATGAGTGAACGCAACGTTTTCTGAAGGTTTGTAGGTCGCTGATTACAAATATGTGTGTCAATTTTCCGTCAAGTGGTGCAAACAAAAGTTATCAACAATTTGATTATTCAAACCGTTATAACTCACAATCAGAAACCATCCAAAATAGCAAAAAAAAATTCTTCATAAAACTTGTGCAAAATAAAAAATTACATCTCAAAAGTCCTATAAAGTTTTGCTGTACCTCCAATGTTTATAGAGATTATTGCCTACCCCGAGAGCCCAATTGTGGGCTTGCGCCAATTACAGGCAATTATCTCCATAACTATCAGAGATAGAGCAAAACTTTATAAGACATTTTTTACGTGAATTCTGATTTTGCACACGTTTTGTTAACAACTTTTTTCGCTACAATCGATAATTTCCGAGTTATAGCGATTGAAACAATCAAACTCTTAATAACTTTTGTTTCAACTACTTTACGGAAAATCGACGCACATATTCGTAATCAGTGACCTAAAAACCTTGAGATCGACACTTTAATATAACAAAACCTAATTTCACTGTTTAAACAATTTTTTAAACCGAAAAATGACCCTTGGTTCTCAAATTTTCTGAGTCTGAAAAAATTCACCATCTTGAAGTATGTGTATATGAAATGATATCGAGTGTTGCAAGTTCACCAAGTTTTCGAGTTATGTCTTCGTCATTTCTGCAAGTTTCTCGACTTACGAAATTGCCACAGTTGATACTTTTCAAACTTAAAAATATTGCAGCAAGCATCTCTCAGATTTGCGATACCGTAACCGAGTTATCTATCTTAATTTTTTTTAAATAATTAACTTACATTTGGCAATTTCTCTTTTTTTTCAATAATGTACTTAAATTTCAGTATTATTTCGTTCATAGGTGTCTATAACGAAATCACATCACAAAATTCGGATGCCCTTTCTTCAGGAGACCATCAGCGAAACAATAATTATGTATTCAAGTTTTAAAACTGTCATTCGCAGTTACGATGCTCACTCAAACTGTCATTTGCAGTTACACTGTATCTCGCTTCTTGATAGCGCATCGGATAAAACAACCAAGAAACTCCAAATGCCTTCCATATGCAGATGGGCGCTTACGTTTTGGCCGCGCTTCAAACAGAAGCCGTTTTCATGCCCTGGTTTATAATGCGAGTGCTATAAATCCATTGTTTCTCCGAACCAATAGCGTCTGTAGCGGACGAGGGCATTATATTACTCTCTTGAATTATATTGTCAATGCATACGAACATTAAGCCCACTTTGCATCAACAAATTCCCATCATCCATTCACTCGCAACATAATCACCCGAATATTCAACATCGACGCACCCACTTTGAATAATCGCGCACAAAAACGACGATATCAAGATTTGAACCTACTACCAGTTGTAAAATAAAAACGATCGAGTCGTACATCTTCGGGCGGAGTAATCGTAAAAACTCGCTCGTTATAAAAATTTAACAGCACTCTTCGATTCTGCGGAACACTGCAATTTCCACGATTCAAGAAATATAAAATCAAAGTGTCAGTCGGAAACTCGTGTAATGAGAAAAAGTTGATATAAAAATCGAACACTCGAAAACGCTTCGATGATTTGTGAAGATTTTAGTCGGCACTGAACTTTATTCCATTTCCTCTTAACGAACTCGCTTCGGAAAACTCAATGGAAAATAATTGAACTTTATTTCTCTTTAGCCAGAAATTCGTTCCTTCAAAGGGAGTAACGCCTTTTTCCCGGATTTCCACGACTTGGAAATTTCTTCTGGTCTTTCTTAATATCCTCGAAAGCATGCTGACGAATTAAAATTATGTGAAAACGCGTAGGGAAAAGGTGGGGGAGAAAAAAATGGGAAAGTTTGTGCTTTACCTCTTGAAAAAGCGACGTATGCTAAAAGAGACTGAATGAGGGGCGTAAGGATGACGCGGATAAAAGCATCATGACTTAGTGATGAAGCGAAAGCTCCTCCCAACTTTGCCACTGAGTATGAAAACCTTGCAATTTATTGCCAATGGCTCGTATAGAGCGATATATATATAAAGCCACCTAATGCCATTCGGAATTTATTTCCTCTTAGTTTTTGTCTTGCCGTCTATAAACAATTTGATAGCCGAGGAAGCGAACTGAATGCTTCATGGATTTTATCGATTTGGCTCAGTCAACTTTTTTGGGAAATTTCAAACAACTCACTTATCCATGTAGTACGTATCTACTATTCATCTACTCATGTATTATCTATCAAAAGCTTTATTCCGAGGTTCGTCCTTTAGCGACCTTATGAATTAATGGTCGATCTGACACTCCAGATGTCGCGCTTTCCAACCCACAATCATCCCCTAGAGACTATTAATAGAGAGCTGTCGATCTCCCAGGTCAGACAATTTTGCAACAAAGACAATTTTATTATTCCGTTCAAAAACGGAGTCGCAAGGGAACAATGAAGCCTGAGTGTGATGGAAAGCTTGATTTTATCGAGAAAAATAGAGAGGGTCGAGTGTATGGAAGATTATTGTGAAAACCTCGAAATGTGCAGAAAAGTATAACAACGCTCTCGAAAACGTGCATTTCTCTCGTTTGCGTATTTTTCTCCTCGGGCGTATATAAAAGCGCGAGTGGAACTGAACGTGGAAAACTCGCTGCGTTGTCGAATTTAGACCGGAGAAGTAATCTATGCCCAAAGTGCATACGAAAATGTTTGAATGTCTTGAATCGACGGTAAAACAGATACGCAAATTGTTATCAGTCGTTTGAAAGTTTCTAGAGATTCACGTTGGGTTTATGATTAAAATAGCAGAAGGTACCACTGTTAAATTGGTTATCCAATAAACTTTAATGTCTTTGCATATCATTAGAATCTCCAAGGGTACATGGGAGCGAATTTTTAAATCAGTTTTGTGAATAAGGAAATTTCCACTCGTTCGAAAAAAAAAAAAAAAAAAAAATGGAAACATGCAATACTTGTCTATCATCATTTCTGATGTATCGATTTCTTCGATGAAAAAATTCACGCAAGGACCACTCGATATCAGCTAAAATTTTATTTACTTTCTGGTCAGGACTCTTTATTTCGCGAGTTCCCTAGTCTTTTGACATGTGGCTGAAAAGAGTTGTTTGCCTTTTGACAACGTCGATTCCGACATGATTCTCGTACGTTGCTCTACACGAAAGGGGCGATGTACCCGACGATGCAGCCTAGTCCTTCACTTTGGATGATATTTCCAATTAGAAGATCAAAGGTACTTGGGTCGCGAAATGAATGAGCGGTCGTTAATTAAACAGTACCATAAAAAAGGTCGAACGTAACGCAAATTATAAACGACTTTCAGTCGACTACATACTATCTTTTTTTGACCATGCTGCAGATATTGCGGTATCAAGTTATTTACTGTGGCTCTCAAATGGTTGAAAAAGCGAAGAGTTTCAGTTATTTATTCATCACTCCCTTCCCGAAGGCAAATGCCAAAGGAAATAAGGGCTATCATAACACTTTATCTCTACACTGCATAATGTGAAAAAAGCTTACAATTGGTTGACAGAAAAGCAGTCATCAATGAGTCGTCTGAGTAGGCGGTAGTTTTCGCACTCCCCTCACGTAATTCAGTGATGATGTCACGTGTGAAGAGAGCGCGAAACATAAAGCCGTCAGAAGTCTCTGTAGGCGGCGGATGAAAATGCACGTCGTACACGGGCGTTATGAAAAAGTATGCTGAAAGCTGCAAAGGAGTATAAAACCCGAGCGTAATTCCAAATGATAATTAAGGTAACGTCGGCTTGTTGCCGAGTTGAATTTCCGAGTTGTTGTATTGTCCTACCTCGAAAGTAACTAAAAAATGCATATTCCCACTCTGCGCTCAATTAATTGTGCACGTGGTATGGAGTTGATGTTTTTCATTTGGAAGGTATTCATTAATTTGCAAAAGACTTTGTTTTAGTTACTCGCTCGGTGCGCAACCATATTTTTAAATAAGAATCAGCAACACAAATCTCGGAAAAAGAAAGTCTCAACTTATGCAGAAGGGCTTTCTAACGGATGCGATTGCGAAACTGTACTGTATATGTATAACGTACTGTATGTGTATAAAATTAAAAACATTTCAAACTTTTCTGAAATTCAATGACCGTCAAATTATGAATCAATTAAAAATATCAAATTTCAAAAATAGATCGATCCAAAGCCTTTTCGAGTGTACCGGACTTAAAAGTTGAAAAGTATGTTAAATCCCGAAATGGTTAAACAAAACAATGACCTTCAATTTTGGAATATACATTTTTCATTTCCCTCAACCGCGACCCTTTCACTGGTACTAATGTAATCGTAGGATAGTTTTTTTCAATAATCCCGTAACTAACCCTCTTTTAACCGATGTGTCGGAAAAGTCAGAAAATTCAGAAAAAATAGAGCGATAATATTGAAAAGGTCGGGAAATATTCAGCAGACTCGTCAAAATGCGGTTTCAGCGTAGCGTGAAATATCGAAAGATAGTGAAAAAGGGGAGGAAAAGTAACGGGGCGCCGGGAAATGAATTCGGAGATTAGAGCGTTGGCATCGGCGCGACAGTCGAGGATTAAATCGATTTACGGGAATGAAAGAACAGCGGTCGCCTTTGGCTCGCCATAACCGATATCCGCGCTTAAGCGCCCTAATGCCCGGGAAAGAGGGCCGGCGTTCCTTTTCATGCCCGTAACGAACTGACCGCACCGAGCGAGCAATTACACGACGCCCTAATAATTTGGCCATGCGTCCTCTGCCGCGCCAGGCTTCGAGCGCGAGATCCGCCACGATAAGCAGGACCCGGAATACCTTATGCGCCTCGTACGTCGCTAGCCGAGTTTAAGGTATGTTTTATGGCAACATTATGACTCGCTAATCGCGGGCTAAACTCCCATATAAATTTCATTTCGAGCCGGCCTTTCCCGTTTTCTAAACGATGCATCCATTCGTCATTTACTCTCGGTACCGTAATCTCGTTAACGCATTAATTCGGGCTGGACGCGTTTCAAATACGGCTAGTGCAGGTGCAGGCTGGAGCTTTAGGAAGGTGCAAGAATTTTCCCTAGCATTAGGACATTGGAATTTCAATTCGCAGCGAAAAAAGTGATTGCTCAATTTATGTAATCAATTCATTTCATCTGTGCAATTATTGTGCGTTACTGCAAAGTTTCTAGATAACTGCAATAGTTATGACTTTCAAACTTTATAATATAACTTTGAAACTTCTTTTGAAACGTAACAACAGTACGCTTACGACTCCTGAAATACAATTCCAATTTGTTCCAGACCTTTCCAGGAGAACGTATATTGTATATTGATACATTCGTTATTAGTTTGTCGCTCGACTACCGATATAAGTATCAGAAAATGTCCGAAAATCTTGAGAAATACTCAAATTTAATAAAATTTCGGAAAAATTTCTTTAATGCCTGTAACTATCCAGTAATTTTCAAGAAACATTTTGAGATTAATATAGAAATGGGTGTTCTGATGTAGAGCATGGCGAATTCGGCTCATTTCACGGTGCTTTTTTTCCTCACTTCAGACAGTGAAGGAAGTATTTCCTTCACTCCTAGCAGTGAAGGAAATAGAAATCGATGATTCTGAACGATATTTGGCGATAAAAAGAGTATCGATATTCGATATATCGCGCGCTAGTCCGCAGCTAACTTCACATTAAGTGCGCTTGTCAATAATTGTAACAATGCCATCGCTGAAAAACGAAAAATTATCAGCAAATATTCTTGTGGCTGCGCTCGAAGCAGAAATATCAATCATGCCCGATAAATCAAAATCCCGTCACGAAAATGCATATAGCACTTTCATCGACTGGAAAAACACACAATAAACGCCTTTGTTCTCCGAAGAAATACAGATAGCATATTTTGTTTTGTCGACTTAGCCGAAAAGCTAAAACCAACGTCTTTGTGGAGCCAATTTTCAATGCTCAAAACAATGTAGTTATACCGTTTTTCATAAATTATATGGAATATTGATATAATTCGAATGATTGTGGACTAACTTTTCTTTGACAATCACCAAATATATTATAACAAATAGTATTATTAACTTTTCGAACAAACAAAAAATAACTTTTATTTTGTTAATTTTCTCAAAAATTATCTCTTTATTTCAAAACTTTGAATTTTTCTCAGAAATAAATTCCAATGTTGTAAAAATTTTTTCAACTTCTCAGTTATGTCAACAATTTTTTTTTATATTTTTTAGAAAATTTTTCTATTTCGTCAAAAATTTCATGTGTTCTAAAAAATCTAAAAAATTTGTCCTCTGTTCATTTTATAAATACATTTACATTTTATTGAAAATTTTTTATTTTTCGAATGTAGTAAAAATTTTTTTTAATATACCAATTTAGTTAAAAATTTCTCTACTTTTTTAATTTTGTCAAAATTTTTTCATTCCGTCAATGTTGTCAGAATTTTATTTCGACAACTTTGCGAAATATTTCTTTTTCTTCAGAAAATTTCCTTCATTTTATCAATTTTCTTACAAATTTTTCTGTTTTGTCAATTTTTTCAGATATAATTTTACGATATTGAAACAAATTTTTATTATGTAAATTATTCATACTGTAAAAATTTTAAATTCTAAGACATTCTAAGTTTTCCAATATTTTGAAAATTTTATATGACTTGCAACATTTCGAAACTTCTCATACTCTCAATATTTTCGAAATTGTCAGAAAATTTTCCATTTTGTCAATATTGTGGAGGTTTATTCATTTATTTTATGAATTTTTTGAGAATAGAACATTTTGTGATCAATTTTTCGATTTGTAGTTATGTTTACACATTTCCAAAGTTTCGAATTGAATAATTTTTTCAATTCGAAAAGTTTCGAATAGAATATTCTTTTATTCATTAATTATTCAATTTTCCAATTTCCTAAACATTTTCTAATTCTTCAATGATTTTATTCTTTTCAATTTTTCAGTTTTTGGAATCAATAATTCATTTTCAACTTTTGATTGTTTGAATTAGATAATTCTCTCACTTTTTCAATTTCGAAATATTTAAAAAGTTTTATTATTGCTATCATATCTCTTATTTATTAATATGTTTCAAGATTATTTAATGTCGACCATTAATAATATTTTTCAATTGTATTCAATTTTTTCATTTTGTTATTTCTCTTATTTTGTCAAAAATTATAATTCCAAAAAATTATTAATTTTTAGAGATTTCAACATTTTTTTCCAATTTTCTACAAAGTACAAATTTACCCAACACGTGAAAATTTTTTGAATCTTGCAATTTTTTCATAATTTCCAAATCTCGACTTCAAATTCCCAAATTCCAAATTATTTTAATCATAGGTTCGTTATAGGCTCGTTGTTTCGCACATACTATACAGACGCCTAATATCGAATTTTCCATGCACTTGTTGTGAAAAATAGTATGCACAACTCCTTGGGCATTGACAGCTTCACCACGAACATCAAGTTGACGGCACAAGCCCGATTCATACGGCCTTGCGCCGCCAACTTCATGCTCCTGGTAAAGTTCCCGCTCCCCAACTTGTTGTGCAATGTACTATTCCAACCCTTATACGACTCTCGAAAAAATTTTTCATTTTTCTCCAAAAGATTGCCCGAGAACATGAGCTCTCTCAAATAATTTTTCAGAATTACAGCGTTGCATACATCGCTGAGCAAAAAGTACATGCGTTCGCAAAGCGTAAAAGCCCGCTTTGTCAACTTTTCGCAGTTTTATTCGAGAGAGTAAGAAAAAGCTTTCATTATTGATGACTGCGAATTCAACTCGGGGTAGTGAAAGACTTGTTTTACAGGAATAAAACAATGAATGAAATGTTGCAGGAAGCAATAGAAAAACCTTGCGCCACGTTTTACACCGCAAGATATGAAATTACCGGCAATCCCGGTGATTACCGGTAATTTTGCATATATACGTATAGATGTGAAATTAGTATTAATTACCGTAATTTACGGGTAACTTCATATTATAGAGGTATCTATTTACGTTGGGAGCATGATTATTACTGGAAAAACGAAACAATCCATTAACAAACGATACGGGAAAAATTCTTAATCCACCCCGTCGCTCTCGTGGATGGGAGCCTCGAGACTTGACTCCCTTTCCACCATTATTAAACGCCGTTATTAAGCGATAGCGCGGTATTTGTTTTATACGTGACCCAAAAAGGGCAAAACGTCGACGGGAGATTAAACTGCCGCCGCGCTGACTGACGTGAAATTCGAACGAAAAGCTCTTAATCTCATTCAAACCTCTCTCTCTCTCTCTTCATTATATTTCTCTCACTTTTTCCAACTTTTTGTGACTCTGGCATTCCCAATGCCAGAGAAGGCTACTTTTTTCGGGTTCAATTCGACTATTTTGATGTTCCATCAGATACAAGATACGTCATAATTATCTGATTGCTACCAAGTTCAAGAAAAATATACATGAGGTGCAAAAACTTTGCTCAATAAATCAAATCATTTTTTCTCATTCCTCTTCGTAACATATGTGATGTATAAAAAAATTCATATTGCAATGAATTTATGGTTCGTATTTCATCATTACCAGCGAAAGGGGGGGGAGGGGATTGTAAGAGTTTTGCCGCGTATTTTACGACAGCGGTGAGTATTGCGAAAACCCAAATAGCGAATGTATATAAATGTAATGGAGAAAAATGGCCTTCGTGCCCAGCGAGCGGTCCGCGGTATTACGTACAGCCCTTTGTATTTATTGTCGCGAATCGAACAGGTATTACTGGACGCACACACCGCGCGAATCGCTGATTGAAGTTATAGAATTGCTTGTCGATGCCGGGATTTTGAACGGTACTGGAATCTATTAATTTTTTCGTGGTAAACAAAGCGTGGGTTGGACCGAGTGGATTACTACTATATCGATACCAATACTCTCCGAAAAAAGGGGTGGTCTCCCGATAAACCTGCATTGTGACTGCTTCAAAAACAAACCTGCTACAAACAAAGACATAACTTTGACTGTAAGTTTTATGAAACTTTGCTCGACTGTTTCAAACGGTGAGATTTGGAAAATCCCCTACAAAACGTGAAAATTGGACAATCATGTTGTACCAAAATTAAGCTGTATACATCTCTACTAGCATCAATTAGAGAACTACTCGAGATAATTTAACAAGCCTCAGGAACATTAAGATGTCGTTTAATCGAAAATGTCACAGTGTTGTCTCTTCACTCGAGACTTACGACTCGCAAGATTCATTACGAGGATACCCCGAACGCGGGCTCTGATTCTTATCTTCGCATTAGATTCAACTTGCCGAAATTGTCAGGAAATTTAATTAAGAAAACACTCTCGGCTTGAGAAGTTGTTACGACTCGAGGATCCGAAACCTTGTAAATATTCCAAGTAAAATTGTTGTATATGTCACTGGGCTGAGTTAAAATAATAGCGAGGACAATTTTCGATTTC
Organism: Platygaster equestris; assembly: GCA_030522785.1. Lineage (NCBI taxonomy): Eukaryota > Metazoa > Arthropoda > Insecta > Hymenoptera > Platygastridae > Platygaster > Platygaster equestris. Next base: position 1,039 of record JAPYZK010009161.1, on the reverse strand, counting down.
CCAATCAAAATTCATGTTTAATCAATATACGTCAACGTTTCGACTCACTTTGAGTCCTCTTCAAGACCTATACAAACAATCACAATACATTTCACCAACAGTTTCAAACAGTACAATATTTGAATAATTATTTACGAATAAAGACTTACGTGATTCGACAATTATTTGAGCTTTTTTTTCGAGATTCGAGGTTTTTTGGGGAAAAAAATCTCAAATAATTATCGAACCATGTATAGGTATGTATAGGTCTTGAAAAGGACTCAAAATGAGTCGAAACGTTGACGTATACTGATTAAACATGAATTATTGCCTGGGAAATCGGAAAGTGTCCTCACTATTATCTTGTAAATATTCTTGACGTAAAAGAGAAAATATTTAAATGCGGCGGCACAGTTTTCTGGTTTCGATTTTATGAGAATAACTATGTGAGAACGAGTTGTATACACTTGTAGGCACCTACTTTGTATACACAACTCTTCGATACGCCTGAAACAATGTGAAATTGATGAAACTCAATCGGACTTTTTGTGGAATTAATCAACTTTAAAAGTGAACGTGAGTAATTAACCGAGGGCCCATCTCACTCTACGACAGCCGGAAGACTGGAAACGGGGCTCGCGCAATCGAATTTGCGATAATGACCCGCCGAAACAACAACTCCCAGCAGAGACGATGCATTTAGAGATTATGGGAAGGGACGCGGAATCCTTATCGGAAGAGGTAACAAGGCGTACCCTCGCGTGGCAATGATTGCATGGTTTAAGGCTGTTCTGGCGTGAACACGATCAGAGGTAATGCCATTACGTGTATGGTCTTTGAAGCGCCCGAGTCCACCCGGTCCAGAGTTCCCTCCGCCTCAGTGGGAATTACCGACTATCACTCGAGCGCTCTGTTTAGAGCTTTATGTCCACTGTTTACTGCCCAGAACGGAGCTCTGCACGCTCACATAATAGAATGCAGACCTAATCGATACAGCTCTTGGCTTTCTGCATCAGTCTCTTTTTTTTAATTAGGGCACAACTTTCATCCCTACGCGCAC
>JAPYZK010009152.1:0-11080 GCA_030522785.1 Platygaster equestris | reverse complement strand
AGAAATATGTGATTTCGTGGCCCTGCTGAGAGTGGACGAAATAATGGATTACCTGATTGTTGACGTATGGCATGCGAGTGATGAACTCGTTCGCCCACTGGTGGGCAAATAAGCTGTTCGCCCACGCTCATATTAACGACATATAGCTATTCACTCACTCACGCTCAGTTTAGCGACCGTTTACGCACGGATCATGGAAACAAGATGGTGGACGAGCGATTCGACATATATCGAAACGTCAAACTCCCCAACCTTAACCTCAAAATTACAAAACTGTGTATTGCTGCAATGTTTTTGTTGTTGTATACAAAAGTGTCGCATGCAGTCATAATCAATCGCGATTAAAATCAAAGCAACAAAAGGGTATAACTACTTTTTAACTCCCTAAAGTACGTAGCAAGGGGCGATTTTTGCGTCAATCAATCAGGTAACCCATTATTTCCCCCCCTCTCAGCAGGGCTGTGAAATTACACATTTCTCGCGGTTGTTGAATAAAATATTGTGTGCAACTATTGGTCGAAAGAGGAGATTCCTAGAGCGTGGAGATTGCCTCACGAGCGTAGCGAGTGTGGCAACACGCGAGTGGAATCTCCTCTTTCTCCCACTAGTCGCAGAATATACTAATAATTATTGTATAATTGAGTAAATTCGTTTGGATAAACGAACAATGATGGATTTGTAATCGCTTGTTTGATCTATTTGAAGATATCGATTGCGGAAAGGTAGTGCCGGTGCTCAGTGGAGCGATTGACTACGTTAACGGTACGACGCATTTGAACAGCGAAATATCTTACACGTGCTCGAAGAATTACAGACTGAACGGCGTACCGAGGAGGTATTGTTTGGATAACGGTCAGTGGAGCGACGGGACGCCCAGGTGCGAAGGTTCGTCGAATTTCCGTAAAACGAGTACAATTTACGTTACATTGAAATTCGAACTTTCGTTCCGTGATTTTGACATTTCCGCGCGTGAATTATTCACAATTATTGATTTGGAATTTGTTGAAATTGTTGGAATTCGAATTTTAGGAGACCGAAAAAACATTCGCCTGTTTCAGAAATCCGATGCCCGGAGCCAGTTCTCGCGGAACACGGGATACTTTCCGTGACCGGAAACGACCGGATGTACGGGAGGACCCTGGTCCGCACCGGGACATTGGAGAACTCGAACACTGGGGCGACGTCCTACAAAATCGGCGCCCTGGCGAAGTACAGGTGCGAGAGGGGCTACAAAGTCGTCGGCGAGCCGCTGTCCACGTGCGAAGACAACGGGAAGTGGAGCGGCGAGGTGCCCCAGTGCGTCTGTGAGTGCAATTTTATCACTCTTTCCTCATTATTCCCAAGGGCGGATACAGGTTTTTATTTGAGGGGACACGATTACGGGATTTTTAACAACAATAATGATAACTATAACAATGATATGAGTGATTTTACAATGATTTTCGACATTTTTCCCAGCCCTGTGGAGCAAAGGGGCGATCGCCCTTTGCTTTGCCACCCCTCTGTATCCGCCACTGATTATTCCGCGGTATTTCTGCATTTTGCAAAAACTGTCGATTTTTTGGTATACCGTGGCAGGTTCTAGTCATCACGATTAGTCATGCTGAATAGTTTACATAATTTTTTGTGATATTGAGGATAAATAGATTTGGGAGATTTTGGTGACGGTTTGTCTGTTTGAGATATAATTATTGAAACAGTAGAAATTATAATTCGACGTGTCTAAATTTGCAAGTTTTTTTATCGAGGCTTCGAACTTCCATTGTTTTGGAATTTTCGGGACTTTGTGATGGATATTTTTGAGTTTAGACAATTTTGAATTTCGGATGCGAAGTTCTACGAGAATTATGCGAAAAGTCAACATTTTTGAACAATAGTACGTATTGTCGAAATTTCAGAATTTCCTGATTTTTAGAAATTTGGGAATTTAGTCGATTCTTCATGCAGAAGTTTCAAATTTTTTACATTCTTTGAGAACTACACAAATTACTAAAACTAGAAAATCGCGAAACGTCAAGATACTTCAAAATGATTCGAAACTTTGAAATTTATTGAATTTCTCATCAAAACTTGGTCAATTTAGATAATTTATTCAACAAAATCTCCGAAAAATTTCCGCTTTTTTGAATTTTGGAATTATTCGGAACTTCCGAAATTTCCAAAACTTTGGAAATTCTAAAGCGTCAAAAGATCTAAACTACAATTGTTTGGTATTCTCCGGAATTTGGAAATTATTCTGAATTCTTCAAACTTCAAAATTTGAAATCTCTAGAACTTCAAAATTTGCAATATCTTCGTAACTTTGACAGATTCAAAGTTTTTGAAGGTTCTAAGCTACAAAACTTCGAAATTCTTGAGAATTCTTGAAAATTTTGAAATTTCAGCATCTTGAAAATTTTCGAAACTTTCTCAACTTTCAAATTTTGAAAAACTCAAAAATTCCTATACTTAAAAAATTGCGAAAGCTTCGAAATTCAATCCACACTTGAATTTATAAATTTTTCTAACTTCTGAATTCAAAAAACTCTAAAACGTCGAAATTCTTGAATCTCCAAAACTTTGATACATACGAAACTTCGATGCATCCAACATTTTCGAAACTACGAAGCTACGAAACTTTAAAATTCTGAAAAACTTGGAAACTTCAGAACTTAAAACATTTTCGAAACTTCACAAACTTGGTGATTTTTCGAAACTCGGAATTTCCAATACTTTTGAAATTCCCAAAGCTTCAAAATTTCGAGAACTTCGAACATTGTGAAACTTCCAAACTTAGAAATTTGAGAAATTCTAAAACTTGACAATTTTTTGAAATTTTCCGAAACTTGAGAATTCTTCCTAATTCATTCAACTTCAAAATTTAGAAATCTCTAGAACTTCGAAATTTCCAATATCTCCGAAACTTTTACAGATTCAAAATTGTTTAAGGTTCTAAGCTACAAAACTTCGAAATTCTTGAAAATTCTGGACAATTCAAAAATTTCAGGACATTAAAAATTTCCGAAACTTTCTCAACTTCCAAATTTTCAAAAACTCAAAAATTCCAATATTTTCAAAATTGCGAAAGCTTCGAAATTCAATCCACACTTGATTTTATAAATTTTTCCAACTTCTGAATTCAAAAAACTCTAAAACTTCGAAATTCTCGAATCTCCAAAACTTCGATATATACGAAACTTCGATGTATCCAAAATTTTGAAACTCTAAAACTTCAGAATTCTTAAAAACTAGGAGACTTCAAAACTTAAAAAATTTCCTAAACTTTCCGAAACTTTGTGATTTTTCGAAACTCGGAATTCCCAAAGCTTCAAAATTTCGAGAACTTCGAACATTGTTCGAAATTTGAAAAATTCCAAAACTTGACAATTTTTTGAAATTCTTCGATACTTAAGAATTCTTCCAAATTCGTTTAACTTCAGAATTTAGAAATCTCTAGAACTTCGAAATTTCCAATACCGCCGAAACTTTGACAGATTAAAAATTTTTTATGCTTCTAAGCTAAAAAACTTCGAAATTCTTGATAATTCTGAAAAATTCCAAAATTTCAGGACCCTTAAAATTTCCGAAACTTTCTCAACTTCCAAATTTTTAAAAACTCAAAAATTTCCATACTTTAAAGATTGCGAAAGCTTCAAACTTCCCAGAACTTCGAACATTCCAAAACTTCACGACTTTCAAACTTCTAAATCACAAAACTTTGATATTTCAAAAATCCCAAAATCTCCAAAACCTGAAATCTCGTAAAATTTCCAAATTCCAAAAATTAAAAATTCCAAAATTCCACTTAAAAGTTGAAAAAAGTCGAAAAATACAAAAATCCACAAAACTCAAAAATCCTAAAATTTCTCATCGAATTTCTCAAAAAAGTAATGTAGATCTACTATCGAAAATGAAATGCCCCTCCTCATTTCCAAAATTCTAAAATCTCCAGAACCTGAAATCTCGTAAAATTTCCAAATTCCAAACACTCAAGAACTTCCAAAATCCACAAAACCCAAAAATCCTAAAATTTCTCATCGAATTCCTCAAAAAAGTAATGTATTGTAGATCTACTTTCAGAATTAGAATGCCCCTCCTTGATCAAAATCTTGCCTACGCCCTTGTATTGTTGAGTCTTACAAAAAAACAGAATTTTCCAAAATGACGCAAAACACATGCATCGACGTTTTTTAATTTCCCCGCAGATGTTGACTGCGGAAATCCCGAAGCCGTACCGCACGGGAAGTACACTTTGACGTCAAACGCGACTTATTACGGCTCCGCGGCGATTTACAAATGCGACGAAAATTTCGATCTCGATGTATCGACCAAGAACAGGAGATCGTGCTTAGAAAACGGCACTTGGAGCGGTGACAAACTCATTTGCAACGGTATATTCTCAACCAGTACATCATTATTTGTCCAATTAATTTGAACCAAGGACGTAACCAGAAATTTCTTTCGGGGGGGGGGGGGGGGGTAATTTCGAGTGATTAATTATGAAAATTTCCTGAATTCTCAGAATTTTCATAAGTGTTTAAAATCACTGAAATTTTCAAAATCCTCTAAACTTGAAATTCATCAAAAAGTCGAAGAAATTTAGACAATTTTACCAATTCTGAGAATTATCAAAATACTGAAAACTTTCGAAATTCTTTAAATTGTTGAAAATCTTGCAACTTTACAAATTATCGAGTTTCTCAGAATGTAAAGAATTCGTAAAATTTTTGTAATTTCAAGAATTATTGAAATAATGTGAATTTTTGAATTTTTGAAACATTCACAAATCTCTGGAATTTACTAAAATTTCGAAATTCTCGAACTTTTCACAATTCCAGTAACTTCCAAAATCCTCAAAATACTTCAAACTTTAGAAATTCTCAAAATTTTTTAAAATATTTCAGATCATTAAGTTTCTCAAAATGTTAAGAATTCGTAAAATATTCGTAATTCCAAGAATTGCATGAAAATATTTCGAATTTTCAGAATTTTCGAAACTCTTTTACAACTTTGACATTTCCGAAATTTTTGAAATTCTGAAAATATTGAAAATTTCAAGAATTCTGAAAGCTGCCTTAATTCTTAATATTTTCAAAACTTTATTGAATCTATAAAATTTCTTCAATTTTTTCAATTCTGAAACTCATTAAAATACTGAAAACTTTTGAAATTCTCTGTATTGTTGAAAATCTTGAAATGTTATGAACTATAAAGTTTCTCGAAATGTGAAGAGTTCGTAAAATTTTCGTAATTTAAAGAATTACGAAAATATTGTGAATTTTCAGAATTTTTGGAACATTTACAAATCGCTGAAATTTACCCAAACTTTGAAATTCTCCAACTTTTCAAAATTCCAATAACTTACAAAATCCTCGAAATACTCAAAAGTTTAAAAATTCTCAAAATTTTTAAAAATATTCCAGATCATTAAGTTTCTCAAAATGTTAGGAATTCGTAAAATTTTCGCAATTTCAAGAATTTGATGAAAATACTTTGAATCTTTAGAATTTTCAAAATTCTTTCACAATTCTGAAATTTTAGAAATTTTAGAAATTCTTGAAATTTTGAAAATTTCAAGAATTCTGAAAACTGCCTCAATTCTCAAGATTTTCTAAACTTCATCGAATCTTTGAAATTTCTACAATTTTTTTAATTCTGAAAATTATCAAAATACTGAAAACTTTCGCAATTCTCTAAATTGTTGAAAATCTTGAAATGTTACAAATTATCAAGTTTCTCGAAATGTGAAGAATTCGTAAAATTTTCGTAATTTTAAGAATTATGAAAATATTGTACATTTTCAGAATTTTCGAAACATTTACAAATCTCTGGAATTTACGAAAATTTTGAAATTCTCAAACTTCTTAAAATTCCAACAACTCCCAAAATCCAATCCTCAAAAGACTTCAAACTTCGAAAATTCTCAAACTTGTCAAAAATCTTAAAATGTCAAAAATATTACAAATCATCAAGTTTTTCGGAATGTCAGAAATTCGTAAAATTCTCGTAATTTCAAGAATTATGAAAATATTATGAATTCCCAGAATTTTCAAAACTTGCTTAAAACTTCGAAATTTTCAAAATTGTTGAAATTTTGAACATTCTCAAACTTCTAAAAACTTTTAGAATTCTCGAAATCCTCCGAACTCTGAAAATGTTCAAAATTGTTGAAAATCTTGAAATACTGAAAATGTTCAAAACTATCTAGTGTCTCGAGAATATTGTCACTTGTGAAACTCCGTATTATCTCACTATTTTTTTTCAGAATATCCTTTTTTGCAATGTGCTAGATTTTTTTAATTTTCTAGAATTTCAGAGGGGGCTTCAGCCCCCTAAGCCCCCTCTCTGGCTACGTGTTTGATTTTCACAATAATGATGAATTTTCGGGCTGTCTGCAGAGAGACGATGTGGAGACCCCGACAAGTCTGGAGTACTTTTCACGCAAGTATCAACCCACAGCATCGGCGGAGTGGCGCATTACAGCTGTCCCAAGGGTTATTACATCGAAGGAAACGAGACCAGGATATGCACGAAAAATGGCATATGGAGCGGTCTTATGCCCGCTTGTTTGTGTGAGCGTACAGTAGAATTCCGGAAGATTTTCAGAAAATTAATCATTTTTTATACTTTTGTTCATTTTGTGAATTTTGTTGTTGTCTGTCTGTTGTTCCGAATGTATTTTGTGAATTTTGGGATATGCACATACATTTTTGAAAAATTCAAACTTACGAAATACAGTCGAAATTCCAGACCAACTTTTGATGAGTATTTTTCGTATTTTCGTTGACTTGTTACATTTTTAATTTTGTTCTTTTTTGATAATACATAGAAATCATAGAAAAATGAATTTTCTAGAACGAAAAAAAAAAACACTATTTTGGAAATTTTGGAATATCCACAGCAATTGCGGAAGAATTAAAACTTACGAAATATAGTCAAAATTCCAGAACGACTTTTTATGAGTTTTTTTTCGTACTTTCGTTCCATTTGTAATTTTTTTCTTTTCGATGATACATAGAAATCATAGAAAATTGATTTTTCTGGAACAAAAAAACACTATTTTGCAAATTTTTGGAATATTCACAGCTATTTCGGAAAAAGTCAAACTTACGGAATACAGTTAAAATTCCAGAACGACTTTTTATACGTATTTTTCGTAATTTCGTCAACTTGTTCCATTTGTAATTTTTTTTCTTTTCGATCATACATAGAAATCATAGCAAAACAATTTTTCTAATATAGAATGAAAAAAAAAAAATTAATCAATTTTTGGAATATTCACAGCAATTTTGGAACAATTCAAACTTACAAAATACAGTCGAAAATGCAGAACAACTTTTTATGAGTATTTTTCGTATTTTCGTCAACTTGTTCCATTTGTAATTTTTTTCTTTTCGGTAATACGTAGAAATCATAGAAAAATTAATTTTCTGGAACAAAAAAAAACTATTTTGGAAATTTTGGGAACATCCACAGCTATTTCGGAAAATTTTAAATTTACGAAATACAGTCAAAATTCCAGAACGACTTTTTCTACGTATTTTTTGTAATTTCGTCAACTTGTTCCATTTGTAATATTTTTCTTTTTGATAATACATAGAATTCATAGCAAAACGATTTTTCTGGAACAAGAAAAAACACAATTAAAAAAATTTTTGGAATATTAACAGTAATTTCGGAAAAATTTAAACTTCCGAAATAGAGTCGACATTCCAGAGCAATTTTTTATACGTTTTTTTCGTATTTTCGTCAAATTCTTCCATTCGTAATTTTTTTCTATTAAATTAATTTTGGGAATATCCACAGCTATTTTGTAAAAATTCAAACTGCCGGAATTCAGCAGAAATTCCAGAACAACTTTTGAACTATCCTAAATGCAAATAATTTTCCAAAAATCCAATATTTTTCATATTTTCATCAATTTGTGAAATTGTTGTTCTCTTCTGCAGTGGTCAGATGCGATGACTTGACCAACATCGAAAACGGCCGCGTGATAGTGGTCAACGGTTCAACGACTTATGGATCCACGGCGGAATATCACTGCGTGCCGCAATTCATGAGGGTTGGCCCATATTTGCGCAAATGCCTGGACACCGGCGTGTGGAGTGGCGAGGAGCCCAAATGCGAACGTAAATGACAAACAAAATTCCATTCTTGAAAAACAAATGTGTGCAAAAAGCAAATGCCTACATAAACCGTTAATTAATGTGTTTTTCCCTTTTTCAGTAATTTCGGATGAAATTTGATAGAAAAAACTGTCAACCCTAGTGATTGTCGTTTTTATAAAAACAGGCGAATTTTTTATGAAATCAGCGAATTATTTATAAAAATTCGTTTTTTTATGAGGTCGATTTTATTGAAGTTACATAAAATTTTCGATTTTTGTAAAGTGGTTTTATAAAAACTTTATAAAATTTTTTTTTATAAAATCTGTCAAAATTTTCATACAATTCATCTGTTTTCATAAGAAGGCGATTTTTATGAAAAGTTTGATATTTTCATGAAAAAAAAAACTTTTCTCATACAAGGAATTTCTCTAATAGTAATATTTAATACGTTTTTATTACACAAGGGAATAGTGAATCATGTTCGTAACGTTTTTTAGCAATTACAAAACATAAAAACATATGGTTTTGAAGGATTTGAACATTCTTTAACTCAAATTGAAAATTAGCATCCAAATTGACATAGATTTGATGAACAAGAAAGTTGACTTTCGGATTTCTGATGCAAAGGTCGCAAATTCTAATCCCGCTGCCTCCAAAAAATTTTTTAATTTCTTTCAAAACGAAATTTGAGCTAGAGCCTCATAAACTGATAAAAAATGGTGTATATACATTAGCAAAATGATTCAAAAAATGTTAGAAAAATTTTTACATACTTTTAAAAATATTGTAAAAAAAATATTTATACAAATAATTTTTCTTATAAAACTCTTATAAAACCACTTCATAAAAAATGCAAATTTTATAAAACTTTTATAAAACCGACCTCATAAAAAATGTTATAAAAATTTTTCATAAGGTTTTTATAAAAACTAGAATCACTAGGAAAATTCAGCCTAAGATTGGAAAAAGTTTATCTGTAAGATAATGATCTGTAATTATTGTATAATCATTAAAAAGTTCTATCTTATATTTTTTTTATTTCTGGATACGCACACCCCCCCTTGGCGGGTCTTTGAGGTCCAGGCCTCTTTTTACCTGAACAAATATATTTATTTTTTCGTCCCGCGTCCCCCGTCCATGGCCGACTTCATTACACTGCTTGGTGGTGGTATTCACGTTGACTTGGGATTTTCCCTCTATCGACCCGCGGGGGAAACCATGGAAAACCCCGTGGCAAGTAGGCGGAAGAAACTGGCTCGAATACCCCCTGAGAGGTGCTGATATTAAGGAATATCGGTGCCCCGACCCCAGGGCATCATTTTTGAGAAATAAAATCCGGGGGTCCCACAGGCGGGATTCGAACCCGTCTCTCCTCCGCTTTCAGTGGTCCCAGCCGACCAATCGCCGCGCAGTACCGCTTAGCAATTGGTCCGCTTGACCACCGAAGCGGTTAAGTTCTATCTTATATATGTAATTATACTTTATAAAAATTTTGACGTTATGAAATTCGTGTAAGAAAAATTTGGAAGTATACTTAAAATTTGGAAGTGTACTTCAATTTAAAATTCGAAGTGAACTTTAATCGTCAGTTTGGAAAATGTATGGTGGATGTCGATTACGACGTAATTTTACTATCCTACTATTTAATACATTATTTTCACGTCTCGCGTACTCGGCAGTATTTTTGAGTATTAAATGGGAATAGTTCTCATGTTTTTAACGAATTTTTCTTGTTTCAGCCTCGCCCAACGAAGTCGCGGAAGCTCAAGGCGTGGGGGCGAGCGTGGGAATCGGGGCCGGCGTCATCGTCTTCATCCTCGTTATTCTCGGATTAGGCTATTTGCGATTGTGAGTTAGAAAAATCTCGACGCTATCACATTCATAATGAATTTTATACTTCGAGAATTTCTAACATTCGAATTTCGCTGATTGAATGAACGGCAAATTCACATGACATCAGATAGAGAGTTATTCCGGAACTCAATTTTTTTTTAATAATTTCGACTATCGAGTGAAATTGAATTTAAAAGTAAAAATTGGCGACTTCCCAATTTTCTGGATTTTTGAATTTCTATGCACATTATTCTACGAATGCCAAAATCTGTGGAATCTAGTTTATATTTTCGGAATCTTCGAACTTCGCGATTTACGAATTTTATTACTTTTCCTTTTGAAGATCGGTTTTATTTATGAATTTACAGATTTTTTGATAAACTCGGAATTACATATGTTTCCTATCAGCTTATGCGGAATTTTTATTTTTTGTGAAATTCGCAGGAGGAAAGCAACTCCCGTGAAAAATACCGAGAACGTTCAAGCAGCGGAGAGAAAAGAGGACCAGAATGCCGCAGTGATGTCTTACGCGAGTTTGAACGACGGAACGCCAAATACCCTTTACGAAAATGTCCCTGAAGATGGACTTTATGATAATCCTTATCATGCTTACGGGTATGCCATTTTTCAAAATTATTTAATCCGGGAATTTACAACACATTCCGAAATTTCTTGAATTTGAGGTTCTTCAATTTTCTACATATTGTTCAATACTATGTAAATACTATTGGTTCAACATTTCCAATTTTCGAATTTTTATTTTTCTACTATCGAAAATCGAAAATATTGGAATCTTCCCAAACCTTGAAAAAAGTTCGTGAGTTTTGGAACCAGAATTTTCAAATTCTGCGTGAAAAATTCTTAATTTTCAATTTTAAGTTGGAACCTTCAAAAGTACATAATATTTTAATAATATTATTATAATATAATATATATATATTCATATATTATGTATAATATAGTATATATTATTATATATACTATATGTATATAATATTGTATATAATATATTAATATTTCAATAATTTTTAAAATCAACCTCTTGAAAATACATTATATATATTGTTGAGTTCGGTGGGGGGGAGAGCTCGGACAACGAAAAGGGCCTGGTTCCTCTCTCCTACTTTTCCTCAGCTTTCTCCTAGGCTTCACTTCGGTTT
>JAPYZK010009147.1:0-10579 GCA_030522785.1 Platygaster equestris | reverse complement strand
TTTGGTGATTTCAAGGTTTTACAAAATTTTTTTCTGTTTTCAAGAATTCGATGATTTTCAGATTCAGAGACTTCAAAAACCAAACTTCAACATTAGCAAATTCAGATTCCATCTTTCAGAATACCAATTTTCAAAAAATTTGTGACATCATGAAATTCGAATTAAGAACACTCGAAATTTATATTTATCAGTTCGAAATTGAAAAATCTAAATAAAAGAATTTGGAAATCCGAAAACTTCATGAATTTTGGAATTTACGTTTAAAATGTTGAAAATTACGAATTCCATGTAACAACACTTTGATTTTTCAAATTGCACACACATGAATTTCGAATTTTCACAAAATAAGAAAATGAATGAATTTTTGAAAAATTTTAATTTCAGGTGCAATTTCCCCAGATAAATACGAAAATCCACATGAAATATAAAACTCCTTATACTTCCCAATGACTTCCCGAATTACACTCACACGAATTTCGAATTTTCACAAAATTAGTAAATGAATGAATTTTCACAAAATTTAAATTTCAGGTGCAATTTCCCCAGATAAATACGAAAATTCACATAAAACATGAAATTCCTCATATTTCCCAAATCTGCGCCAAAACCGCGGAATTCAGCGTAAAAATCACTTCCCAATTAAATGATCTTCCATTCCCTCCGCAATTAGTGCAGATTAACCGCGGAAGTAATCCAGAAGGTGGATTTCCATTAAGCTCGAAACTCATTGAACAAGGTCGAAATAGGTTCGGCTGGCGCAAGAAAGGATGGGTTCATCCAGTTTCGCTTATATCCTCCACAATCTGCTTGATGATGGAACTTAATAAAACAAATCCCGGCGTGTAAACAGTAAGGAGAATTTTCGCCTCCGCAACCTCCCGAGCGATGGTTGGCGCTACGCGAATACCATTAGATAAGATCAATATTGTTTGAAATACCCCCGAAAGTTGCGAGCCGGCAACTTCGCGTTTCTACTTTATAGTATTGCCAAACAATTGCCCTGGCAAAAAGTTACGTTATTACTGTAATTACTTTGAAATGCTTTTGCGCTACGTGGTGCAGAAAGTTTGTCAACTTTGCCAAGTTGCGTGAAGTTGGATTATACGTCGATTTCAATTTATGGTTTTCAGGCAATTGAGAGGAATCTCAAGTCCAGTGTTTTGATGGTTACGATCGTGCTACTATTCATTCTTGAATTCTTGAAATTTCCGAATTTTTTGAATATTCCAAAAGTTTGAAAACTTTGGAGATGGTCAAAATATCTGAAAGGTTCGAAATTCATGAATTTTTTGTAATTTTCGGATATTCAATTTATTGATATTAAAACTTAGGATTTGTAAATTGAAAGTTTCGAAGTTCTTACAATTTTCAACAACTTCCATTTCAAAATGAATGGAACTATTCAAATGTCTGAAATTTTTCGAAATTTCGGGAAATTTTGTAAATGTCAGCATGCAAATTCTTGAATCCTTGAAATTTTTGAATTTTCGGAATATTTCGAACGTTTAAACACTTTAGAACTTCGAGGATTCTCGAATTTACGAGATTTTCTTGATTTCCGAATTCTGCAGAATTCCAAAATCTTCACAAATTTTCAAAAGTCTCAAAATTTACAGCAAATTCCGTTTACTTAAAAATTTCGAACGATTCTGAAAATCCCTGAAATTCTTAAAAGGTTGTAAATTATTAGAAGAAATAAAATTCTGAAAATTTTCGAAGTCTCCAAACCTTTTTAAATTTTCGACAAATTCTTGAAGTTTGAACAAATTCTCGAATTCTTGAAATTTTCGAATTTTTGAAATGAAAATGGTCAAAATATCTGAAAAATTCAGAATTCATAAATTTTTTATAATTTTCGATTATTGCCGAATTACGAAATTTCAAAGAATTTCCGAATTAAAAGTTTCGAAATTCTTACGATTTTCGACAATTTCCATTTCTAAATGAATAAAATTATTCAAATGTCTGAAATTTTTCTAAATTTCCGAAAGTTTTTGGAATTTTCGAATTTTTGAATATTCCAAAAGTTTGGAAACTTCGGAAATGGTCAAAATATCTAAAAAATAAAAATTAACAAATTTTACATAATTTTCGAATATTTCCGAATTACGAAATTTTGAAGCATTTCCGAATTAAAAGTTTCGAAATTCTCACAATTTTTAACAATTTCCATCTCAAAATGAATATTATTATTTGAATGTCTGAAATTTTTAGAAATTCCCAAAAATTTGTAAAATTTAAACATGCAAATTATCAAATTCTTGTAATTTCGAATTTTTTGAATATTCCAAAAGTTTGAAAACTTCGGAAATGGTCGAAAAATCTGAAAAGTTCGGAATTCATGAATTTTTTGTAATTTCCAAATATTGCCACATTACGGAATTTTGAAGAATTTCCGAATTGAAAGTTTCGAAATTCTTACAATTTTCAACAATTTCCATTGTTGAATAAATATTATTATTTGATGTCTGAAAATTTTCTGAATTCCCAAAAGTTTGTAAAATTTAAACATGCAAATTCCTGAATTCTTGAAATTTCCGAATTTTTCGAATATTCCAAAAGTTTGAAAACTTCGGAAATAGTCAAAATATCTGGAAAGTTCGAAATTCATGAATTTTTTGTAATTTTCGAATATTGCTAAATCACGAAATTTTTAAGAATTTCCGAATTAAAAGTTTCGAAATTCTTACAATTTTCCACAATTTCCATTCCAAAATAAATAGAATTATTCAAATGTCTGAAATTTTTCGACATTTCCGAGAATTTTTGAAATTTCGACACGCAAATTGATATTCATGAAATTTTCTCAATTTCCGAATTCTGCAGAATCCCAAGACCTTCAAAAATTTCCCAGAATCCCAAAAGTTCTAAAATTCTCAAAATTCACAGCAAATTTCATTCCCTCAAAAATGTCTAACAATTCTCAAAATCCCTGAAAATCTCAAAAATTTGCAAATCATCAGAATAAATAAAACTCTGAAAATTCTTGAAGTCTCCAAATCTTTTCAAACTTTTCAAAAATTCTTGAAATTTCAACAAATTCTCGAGTTCTCGAAATTTTCGTATTCTGAAGAATAAATTTGTGCTTATTTCAGAATTACGAAATTTCGGAATTCGAAAATGCTCAATTTGGACATCGGAATGTTCAATTCGACAATTTCCAATTCGAAATAAGCCCAATTCTTCAAAAATCGATTCAAGTAACTCAAAAAAACCAATCCGTAAAAATTGCCCCAAAATACTCGATCCCCGTAAAAAATTCTCCCATAACTCTTCGTTTCAAAGTTACAAAACTTGAGCAAACTCGATTCTAGCTGTAAATTTACTCGTGAGCCGCACCTTTTGTTTTCCTTTTGTATCTTCGAGAATTCCTCGGCGTGTTTTTTATCCCGGTCTAACAAAACAGCGCCTAACTCTCCTGACTAAACAGAGATAACGCGCCCCGAGGATTTCTTTGCATGTTATAAACATACGTAATTGTACACAAATAAGATTAGCATAAGACCCGGGCGTGTAAAACTCGCGCAAGACACAAGGCGCTCTCGCGGCCAAAGAAAATACGGCCTTTTTTACACGCATGAAATTCCGATGAATACGTCTCTGTTTGGCTTGGGCGCGTCGAATTCGAGTCTTCTATGATAGACGCGAAGAGAACATCTTTTCGGAACGAGGAATTTTTGCAAAGAAAGAAGGAAAAATCGCTAAAAAACTAAAATTAATAGATAATTAAAAATTGCATCGTAAAGTAAGAAAAAAATTTCCCAAAAATCCAAGTTTTCCAGAACCCAAAATCATTGCGAAATTAATTTCGGAATTAATATTCATCAATTCAAAATTTGAAAATCGAAATACGAGAATTTAAGAATATAAGATATTATATTATATGGACTTAGTGAGTTAAAATTTTGGAATTTCTGGATTTTATGGAATTGTGAAGAGGAAATCCCTATGTATCGAATATAAATCCGGTAATCGATAATCTATCGAAATCGTGTAATACGCTCACTTCAATGCGATGGTTTTGACAGTTCGTGAGTTGCGCGCGAGTTTTGAATTTTGATCATTGAATTTATTGTTGAAATTATTGTTGTCGATGATAATAAATGTTTGAATCATTATCTTTGATTCTAAAATCAATTTTCATTTATGTCAATTGATAGAAATTGATGGAAATAAACAGTAATTGGTTAGAATTCATGAAGATTCATGGGAATTGATACAAATTGATGGAAATAGTTGAGAATGTCCATAGTAATTGATTAGAATTCATGGGAATCGATGTAAATTGTTATAAATCGATAAAAAAAATAAAAATCGATATAGTGATAGATGGGAATTCATAGAAATTCATAAAAGTTACAGAAACTTTACAGAACAGATACAGAAATTATGGGAAAGAATAGAAGTCTATAGTAATAATTGATGGGAATTTACAGAATTTCATTAAAATTGATGGGAATAAATTGGAATCGACTGTGATTAATAGGGATCGATGAGAGTTGATGGAAATTGATATAAATGAATATTAATTGATTAAAATTCATAAAGATTCATGGGATTTGATACAAACTGATGGAAATAGTTAGGAATGTCCATAGTACTTGATAATAATTCATGGGAATCGATGGAAATTGTTATAAATCGATAAAAATAAAATAAAATCGATAAAGTGATTGATGGGAATTCAAAGAATTTATAAAAGTTGATGGAAATTGATGGAAATTGTTAGAAATTGATAAAAATTGATGGGAATTAATACAGAAATTATGGGAAAGAATGGAAATCGATAGTAATGATTGATGGAATTTATAGAAATTCATAAAACTTGATGGGAATAAATTAGAATTGATTGTGATAGCGATTGTAATAGGGATCGATGGGAGTTGATGGAAATTGATAGAAATGAACGGAAATTAATAGAAATTGATATGAATGTACATAAGGATTCATGAAAAATGATAAAAATCGATGAGAATTATATAATCGACGAGAGTAAATGGAAATCAATAGTAAATAATGGGAATCCATAGGAATCGATTGAAGTTAATGGGAATTGGTCAGAATTAATAGAAATTGACAGAAATGAACGTAAATCAATAAGAATTTATGTTTATATGAATTCATAGTAATCGATATTGATTAGAATAAATAGGAATTCATGGAAATCAATGGGAATTGGTAGGAATCGATAAAAATTGATAGGAATGAATGGAAACAATGGTACATAATTAATGAGAATTCATGGGAACCGATAGGAATTCATAAAAATACATGGGAATTAATAGAAATTAATGGGAATGGATGGTTAAATCGATAGTAGTGGACAGGAATTTATGGGAACTGGTGGGAATCGATGGGAATCGACGAGAATGAATGGAAATCGATAGTGATTGATGAGAATTCATATGAATTCATAGGAAACGATGGAATCTATAGAAATCAATGGGAAATAAATGATGTATATTAACAGTGAATGATGGATGGGATTTTATAGGAATTCTTGAAAATTAATGGGAATCGATTGGAATTCATGAAAATCTTCGGGAATCAATGGAAATCAATAGTAATTGATGGGAATTCATAAGGATCTATGGGAATTTGTAGGAATCAGTGGGAATTGATGAAAATATATGATAATCAATGGAAATTCATGGAAGTAGATGGAAATTAATAGGAATCGTCAAAAATCCATATATAAATTATAAAATACCTATTGATATTTGTAATAGCATGTATAGGAATTATTCGAGGAAATCATAGTCGTAAAATGCAGGCGCGCGTAGCGCGCGCATTATATCTAGTATTGAGAAATTTCGACACTTATCGATTCCAAATCTCAACTCTCGAAAAAAGAAAAAAATTTCGTTAGTCTCAATTCGCAGTCTCGAATTTCGAAAATTTTCAGTCCATTTTTCAAACTTGCACTGAAAATTTACCTGATGTTCAAAATCCAAATTTCCGCATTCAAAATTTTTTTTAATTCAAAAATTAGTTCAAAATCTGTCAAAATATTAATTTCGTACCTATAAATTCGAATATTACAGACTCAGCAGCTCACGCAAATTATTAATTGATAATTGTTGACTTGTGAATAGTTTTCGTCGTTTGCAGAAATATTTGCTCGCGAATAAATTGATTTCGTCGTCGCATTGGGTCGCTCCGGAATGTAAAATCGCATTAAATTTTAAGTGTGTCGCTCTACAAAGCTATAACTCTTGACGCATATACTATAATACATTAATTATCGAGAAAAACGTAATATTCTGTACATGAAATTACAAACTTATGTGAACAATTTTCTATTAATTCGATTATTTCACTGTACAAAGTCTATTAGAATATTGTATGAATATTACTAGTAATAATCATAATACTGTTTATTTTTTTAAATTCGAAAAAAAAATACTTGAGTGTTCTGGAAACATTTGTAGTCAATAATTTTATCGTGAAATCATGTTAACAATATAAAATATGGTTTTAAATCGAAAATAGTAGATTTTGCAACTATGTAGTATCATAGAATGATTTCTTGCCGAATGAGATTCTAAAATTATTGCACTAGTTGGAAAATGGATTATTTTCAAGTGGTTCAAGTGCTTGAAACGTGTATAAGTACGCACTTTTATCACTTTTTCGTCAATAATGATCTATTGTGATGTGAGGAAATTCTAAATTTTGCGAGATAAACTGAAACTATCGAAGATTTTTAAAACACATGGTGAATTTTCGAAAATTAAGAAGCTGATCGATTTTTTTTAATTTTTCAGAAATTTTTTGTAATTTCTTCATGATCATCCAAAATAGTTGGGTGTCCCTCAAAATTTCGGAAAATTCAAAGTTTTTCGAAATTTTGTTATTTCTTAATGGTTATGAAAAATTGTTGAATATCCCTGAAAATTTCGAAAAGTTCAAAGTTTTCCCAAACATTTTGTTGACTCAATTTGGGGTTTTTATATGATTTTCAACTCGATTTTATCCATATATTGATAACGTGCCTATAATAAATTCTAAATAATTCTTGACTGAAGTCATAATTCAATTAATTAAACGCTGAAATGTGTCCTACTTTAACTCTAAACTTGGGGAATGTAAGTGTCTTAAAAGATTCTTACGAGTATTTCGTAAGATTCTGAGGAGGTCAAACTTATGAAAACCATAAAAAATTCTTACAAGTGTTTTATAAGATTCTTACGAGTGTCTTATACAATTTTAATAAGGTCGAACTTATAAACAACTTATGAAATTATCATAAAATTTTTTTAATTATCTCCTACGATTCCTATATTACTCTCATGAGTGTCTTATAAGTCTCTTACGTGTATTTTGTAAGATTGTAATAAGGTGCAACCTATAAGCAACTTACGAGATTTTTATAAGTGTCTCATTCTTATGAGTGCCTCAAAGAATTTTTTGATAAGGTCGACCTTACAAGTAACTTATAAATTTCTTATAAGTGTTTTATAAGATTCTTACAAGTGTCTTATAAGATTTTTATAAGTTCAAACTCATAAACAGCTTACAAAATTCTCATACAATTTCCATAAGTATCTACTAAGATTCCTATATTATTTTTATGAGTGTCTTATAAGATTCCACCGAGTGTCTCATAAGATTTTGATGAAGTCAAACTTATAAATTCTAAGATTCTTATAAAATTTTCATAAGTATCTCCCAAGATTCCTATATCATTCTTATAAGTGTCTTCTAAAGCTCTTACATGTATCTTATAAGATTTTGATAAGGTGCAAAATATAGTTCCTGAAATAATTTGGATAAGGTCGAACTCACAAGCAACTTATGACATTCTTACAAGTGTTTTATAAGATTCTTAGCAGTGTCTTAGAGGATTTTGATAAGGTAGAACTTATGAATAACTTATAAAATTTGTATACAATTTTTATAAGTATCTCCTAAGATTCCTATATCATTCTTATGAGTGTCTTATAAGGCTCTTACGTGTATCTCATAAGATTTCGATAAGGTGCAAAATATAGCCCCTGAAATAATTGGAATAAGGTCGAACTCACAAGCAACTTACAAAATTCTTACAAGTGTTTTATAAGATTTCGATCTCATAAAAATCTTATGGATTTCTCTCAAGACCCGGGAGAAGTGCCGGGGACCAAAAAAAATCAGGCCCTTTCATCCCCTGTTGCAGGTCAGCTCGTTGTACGCGGCCTTGAAACAGCACCAGTCGTCCCGTGACCGGGGCCGTGAGAGCCGTGAGAGAGAGCGGGCGAGCCACCCTCGGGAGCGGCCCGAGGGCGAGCAGCAGGAGATCACGATCGAGTACCAGAGCAATGGGAAGCTCAGTCCCGCCGGGCACCCAGTGACGCCTGCAGCACCGATGACCCAGCAAAAGCAGCCCATCATCACGCAACAGTCGCAGCAAGTGCCCAGCTCCGGGGCCACGAGCGCCTCGCAGCCGAGCCCTCACCAGAGCCCGCAGGCCCCGCAGCGGGCGACGCCGCCGAACCCCGGGGCTCCGCCCGGGGCACCCCAAACTGCCCAAAATACCCCCATAATGCTCAACCCGGCGAGCGGCCTGCACCAGATGCAGCAGCTCCTGCAGCAGCACATCCTGAGCCCCACCCAGCTGCAGACCTTCATGCAGCAACATTCCCTTTACTTGCAGTCGCAGCAGCATCATCAGGTGAGGGGATTTTGGGGCTGCGGGGGAGGGGGAGAGGGGGATATTTTCGACTTGAGAGGAAAAATGTGGTCATTGACTGGTGTAGAAGGAGCTTGTAAGGCAAAGGCGAGTTTTGCCTCGCAAGCTTCGAAGCTACTTTGGGCACGACTGTGTCAGAAATTAGGATTTTTCGTGCTTGCCAAGAGGGCGGAAAATCGCCGTTTGTGCCCTAGGGATGCGAATTTCGTTGCGTTTCATTGATTGAATTCGATTGATGCGAACTTTTGGAATTTAAAAGGTGAAGTTCGTATCGATATCTTCGAGTTTGAATTCCACATTGGAAATTTTAACTTTGAATTTCAGTTGGGACACTTTGGGTTTGAACTTCAATTCTGAAACTTCGTGTTTGAAGTTTGATTCCGCAGAGTTGAGCTAGAAATTGGCTCTTGGAACTTGAGGATTGAAGTTCATATTGGTAACTTTAAATTTGACCTTCAGTTTGGACACTTCGAGTTTGAATTGCAATTCGGAAACTTGATGTTTGAAGTCTAGAAATTAACTTTCGAAATTTTAAGATTGAAGTTTTTTGGGAAAACTTCGAGGTTGAACTTCAATTTGAAAAGTTTTAGTTTGAAGTTCATTTCGGAAACTTCAAATTTGAAGTTTAATTAGGCAAGTTCAAGCCAGAAATGAACTTTTAAAAGTTGAAGGTTGAAGGTCATATCGAAAACTTCAAACTTGAAGTTCGATTACGCAACTTCAAGCTAGATTTAGATTTATTAACTTCCGAAACTTCACGATTAACGTTTTTTGGAAAAACTTCAAGGTTGAACTTCAATTCAAAAATTTCAAGTTCGAACTTGAATTTGTTAACCTCATGTCTGAACTGCAATTCGGAAACTTAATGTTTGAAGTTTGATTACGCAACTTTAAGCTAAAAAATAACTTCCGAAACTTCAAAGTTCATGTCGAAAACTTCAACATTAAACTCAAATTTTATTCAAAAACGTGAAATTCAAGCTTCAGTTGATAAATTCCAACTTCAAAGTTTAATTCCGCAACTTCAAGCTGAAAATAACTTTCCGAAACTTAATTCAGAGTAATTAATATGATAAATACACAAATAATAAAAATAAAACTTTTCATAAATTCATATAAATAAATTAAGATACCTTCAATAAAACGTTCCTCTGGACATTTTCGTGAATATCATTTTTTCCATAAAATGGATTTTGTCCTGGATTTAGACATCTCAAGCCCTCAAAATCCACATTTCTGATCCAACAAGGGCACAATATTATGTGTAACTCGGGCGCAATACCTCCTTTTCCGCCCTCGGTACACAATAGTATATTGTACGACTAGTGGGAGAAAGAGGAGATTCCTCGAGCA
This sequence comes from Platygaster equestris, assembly GCA_030522785.1. Classification (NCBI taxonomy): domain Eukaryota; kingdom Metazoa; phylum Arthropoda; class Insecta; order Hymenoptera; family Platygastridae; genus Platygaster; species Platygaster equestris. Next base: position 555 of record JAPYZK010009147.1, on the reverse strand, counting down.
TGGAAATTGCCTCACGAGCGTAGCGAGTGTAACAACACGCGAGTGGAATCTCCTCTTTTGACCAATAGTCGCACACAATATTTTATTCAACAACCGCGAGAAATATGTGATTTCACGGCCCTACTGAGAGGGGGGGGAGGGAATAATAGGTTACCTGATTGATTGACGCAACAATCGCCCTTGGAGCTTTGATACGTACTTTAGGGAATTAAAAACTAATTATTCCTTTCGTTGCTTTGATTTTCATCGGGATTGATTATGACTGTATTCGACGTTTTTGTAAACAACAACAAAAACATTGCAGCAATACACAGTTTTGGAATTTTGAGGTTAGGGTTGGGGAGTTTGACGTTTCGATATATGTCGAGTCGCTCGTCCGCCATCTTGTTTTCATTATCTGTGCGTAAATGGACGCTAAACTGAGCGTGAGTGAGTAAATAGCTATGGGTCGTTAAAATGAGCGTGGGCGAACAGCTTATTCGCCCACTAATGGGCGAACGAGTTCATCACTCGCATGCCATACGTCAACAATCAGGTAATCCATTATTTCGTCCA
>JAPYZK010009145.1:0-10934 GCA_030522785.1 Platygaster equestris | reverse complement strand
TTTCACTGTCAAAAATAATCGCGTATCTAATATGTTTTTTGAAGGTAAAATATTTCTCTCTAAATTTCTTTGAGTAAAAATCCACTCAATTTTAGTGAAAATCCTGCAAATCAAACTTAAGGTAACATTCAACTCTATATGAGTGAAATCTCAATTACTTTTGAGTGATCTTTTACTCTAAAAAACATAGTGGAATTCAAACAATTTTGTTGAGTGAAATGTCACTCTCAAAAGAATAAAATTCCACTTATTTTGAGTGGACTTCCCACTCAATATCAATGTGCATGCTGAATTTTCACTCAAATTGCATAGTGAATCTTTACTCGACAAAATTTAGGGTGGTAATTCTGAAATAAGCGGTATTCCACTCATTTTAAGTATAATTTTAATTCGAGCTCGATTTGCGGAATTTTCACTCGGATTGAGTGCATTTCTAATTTTTCAGAAATTTAGGAAGTATGCATAAAATTTTGAAGAGTTTTAAAAATTCTTTTTTATTTGTGGATTTTCATTAGTACTTAATTATTATCGAATATCTCCAGTTCCAAAATTTTCGGATTGCAATTTGTATTGAAATTTCTCATTTTTAAGATTCGTGAAATTCTATTTCAGGTTCCAAGATTAAGAACATTTTTTTTCATATCAACGTTGGAAAAATTATACACCCATCAATATCAAATATCAGTCATAATTTTTTTTAGTTACTCATTGGCATTTGGAATTGGAATATGTCTTTGAGATTTGATTCCAAAACACTTACTTGAACTTTGTTTTTCCTCTGAAAAGTATGTTTTATGTATCATCTTAGTTTCTCATTTAAAAAACTTTTTCAGCATGAATTCTCAAAAAATTTGAAATTACTGCTTACAAAAAATTTCAGCACTCGATGTTGATATTCATCGATTTTCCCTTAATTTTTGGAGCTGATTAGAAATTATGCCAAAGTTCAATTTATTCCCTAAAGTATATATTTTTTTCTGTTTTTGTTGAACGTAAATCCAGTTCTTATATTATATTTAACTCCAAAACAGTTTTTCTCCCTTCATGTTTTATTCACATAAATAATAAAAATGACAATAATTTTTATCAATATTTATGACAGTCCATCAAAGTCAATTGTAAATATCAGAGAAATATTTCTTCTGAACTTGTTCATTTTTTAGAACAGTCCATTTTTTAGAACAGTCAACAATGTCTATCTCATTCAATGAATCAGAAAATATTCCATATCCAAGGATAAATCATACCAGTAACAGATTTGATTTCGAAAATCACTTTCTCCATTGTACAAATCTACCACGAAAAGAATCAAAACAAACTTTCCAAACATGCACACATAAAAATACGAAACTGAATCAAATCCGATTTTCTCCCCAAGATGAAGCGCGAAAAGTACAATCTTTATCCAACTGAGAAAGTCATGATTTCGGGTAATTGCGGTGAATTCCTCGGATCGATCGATTTTCCAGTCCATCCGTGATGCGAATAACGCAACACTTTCTTCGGCACGTACAAATTACAATTAGAGTAATCGATGAAAAGCACAACACGAGACTTTTACTTTTGTCTCGTTTCAGTTACGTACTCGATACTCGGTCAATCGTTTAATAATTTTACTTCTACTTGTTCACCTTTTTTACTGATTTTATCATACAAAGTATTATGTGTCCACACTTGAAAACTCCACCGGAAATGCGATTATCAGTCATTTCCTTTTTCGAAACCGTGATTTAGCGGTTTTGTTGTCCAGTAGCGTAACGTGATTCGACATTTTCAACTCGGCATAATCATACAGTTTTGCGCTGGTGAATTACCGAGATGATATTAACGAATCAATTATCTTCGCGTTTATCTCGAAGCGTGCCCTCGATCGATTGAAAGTTTTCATTAATTCTATGAAGAATTATTGTAGAACCTGTATAAGAGCTTGCGTAATTATTCGTACAATTATTGCGTTATCAATGATCGCATTCTGGTTAAGCCACTTTCAAAATCAAGACTGACGCAATGATTTCTGGTCGCTTATTATTACATTATTCGAGTTTTGGAATGATTTTTCTGAATTTGTTGTTGGCGCGGGTACAAAATTTGGAACGAGAAAGTGAATATGGGAAAGTGTATAAAAGAAGATCGAAATGTGTGTCACTGTTACCGGTCGCGAAATTTTTATCCTTGAGTGTTCATTATCAATCATGGCTGTAATTGTTCCAATTATCGAGGATGTGTGGATAGGACTTTCGAAATTTACATGATTTTTTTTGTTTTGTGGTGATTTCGTTTTTGTAGAATAAGGAATTTTTGTACTTTCGTAAGTTTGAAGTTTTTGAGCTTATATAAAGTATCGAAATTTTTGGAACGTGGGGATTTTGGAGTTTTGACGGATTTGGATGCATTTCGAGATTTTTAGGCATTTTGAAGTTTTGAAGTTTTGAAGTTGTGACGTTTAGGAATTTTTGAAAAGTTCTGAACTTTTGAAGCTTTGGAAATTTTGAAAGTTCGGGAATTTCGGAAGAATATAAATTTTTGAAATTTCGGAGGTTACGAACATTTTGGAATTTTGATATTTTTGAGAATGTCAGAGAATTTTTAAGTGTTGGAGAATTTTGTGAATAAAAAGTTAAAGTTTGGAAACTTCAAAAGGTTTGTAAATTCGAAGAATTTCAAACCTATAAGTTTTAAATTTTTGAATTGTTTGCTGGACGAATTCGGCTTCATTTTGGAATTTTTGAGCATTTCAAAGTTTCAAAATTGTACAGATTCAAAATTTTTGAAGATTTGTAACGTTTGAAGTTTTGGAAATCTTAAAAGCTCTGGAATATGGAAGAATTATTAAGTTTTGAAAAATTTCAAAAATTACGAAGTTTTCGGGACATTTGTAGTTCAAAAGTAGTTGCGTTTCGGAATTTTTGAAGTTTTAAAGTTTCGAAGCTTACGAGTTTTGAAATTTTTTAAGTTTGCAACTTTCATTTCGAAGTTGTGAAGGTTCAGAACTTCGAAGTTGTTGAGAATTTCAAAGAGTCGTAGAATTTGAAAAATTTCAAAGTTTTAAAGTTATGAAGTTCGAGGATTTCCAAACTTTTAGAAATTCTGAAAGTTCTGAAGTTTTGGAGAATTTTGGAATTTTTACTAGGAGTTACAAAAATTCAGAAATTTGAGTGTTTCGTAGGTCCGGAAATTGTAAAAGTTTCGCAGTTGTGAAATTTCTAAGTTTCGAAAAGTTAGGGTACATTAAAAAAATTTTTCATTGAAGCAATCTCATAAATGTCAATTTCATGTTATATTTGATGAATTCTTAAAACTTCAAAGAATTTAAAAAATTTACGTTTTCACAAACTATGATACAAGAAAGGAAATGCCTCAAGTTCCTGAAAATTATTAAAATTCACACAATTTTCCTGCAAATTTGTCACAGTCATGAATTATGTCACATTTCTGAAAATGATTCAGAAAATCGATAAAATCGTACTTTTGAGTTCTCTGGTACATAATTTCAAAATTCCAAACAGTCGAAGAGTTCCCATCAGTTCGAATAAGCGATATAATTTCGTGAGGCCTGTGGAAAACTGCTAGTTTTTCAATAAACAAACAAAACAAACCGAATAAATGAAAACTCACTCAAACAACGTGCACGAATTCGCGTAAAACCCGGCGTGTAATTAAAAAAGCGCGCACGATCCGTTCGCCGGGCTTAGTGAGAAAATGAGGCCGCACTTTCTTCCCGCTGATCGAGCGGAAACGTCCGATCGGCCAGAAATACCCGCCCCGAGGGAAACGGTTTCGTTTTCGATTGTTCCTTATTTCCATTCCCCGCGCGTATCGTCGCGATCGCGAATGTTCCGCAGCTAACAATTGGGACGCGTGCGCTCGGGACGATACGGGGCCCGATTATCATAATTATTCCTTGTCTCGTGTACATTAACTCGTGTTAACTCAAGTACTTACGTGTACTTACGTACGTTCTCTGCCAGATTTTCCGAGTCGCGTACACAACGTGATTTACCGTTACAAACGCCGCGAAAACATAATTTAGAGAAGCCACCTGCTACTTGCGATGCGCTCTTTAAACGGGTTTTTTGCCCTTTACGTTCTTTTAATTTATCGAATTTTATTGTAAGTCTAGATTTTATTATGTTTATTCATGTCTTGATGAGTTTTTTTGGATTTAATTATTTATATTCATCTTGTGGTAATAATGATCGAAAAATTGAAAAAGTTTAGAAAGGTATTTTATAAAACAGAAGAATATTAATAGAAAGAAGTGAAATTCAATAAGGTTCATTTTCTAAAGAAAATAGGTGAGAAATTGAGCCTTATTGGATCGGCACTTGTCACGTATTGAATTTTCATACTTCAGTCCCAAAAATAGGGGGGGAGGGGGGGGGGGGGAATTGGTCAATATTCAGAATTTTTCTCCAAAGTGTTTTAACACTTCGAATGAAATGTTGAAAAAACGGAATTCAAAATAGAAAAAACATGAAAAAAATTTCGAAAAAATTATGTATTCGTAATAAACTTTACTCGACTTTAAAAAATACTTGTTCCTCGAAATGAGAGGAAGTTTCAAATTTTCTTGCTCTATTTACATCATTCGACCCAAAAATCCAGCGCATGTGGCGTCATTGTTTATGTTTAATTTAACCATATAATGAGAACGTTCGCGGAACTAGACAATCGACCTTACATAACTAATGACTACGCGCATTGAGATTTTTCTTCAATCATCTATTGCCAAAGCGTCAAGCACTGCTGCACTTGCACTTTTACAATAACAAAAAATGAACTGGAATATTGCGCCATTCGTGCACTTCTTTGTTCCATCCATTGGAGAACAAACGAAACCATTAATCGTAGCCGTTTCGATTCAACATCCGAAAGTCACCGCATTGTTATACGGAACTTTATTATGCAAGTTTCATGGGCCCGACATTTTCCGCGGGGACCGAGTTTTATTTCGTCGTTTGCGCGGTGAAAGTTGAGAATGCTAATTAAATAGTACACAGTGGTGACTAACGACAGAAAATCTGCGATTCCGGTTCGACTGAGTGTCGACATTGAGAGAAGAGATCGCGAGGAAATATGAGTTGGTTGTTTTGTATGGGGGAGGAAAATGTGATTTCAGAGATGAAAAATTCGGATTTTCAACTATTTATTGTTGTTAATTTTGGGTCAGATTATGAAATTTCAAATTCTGTATTTGTATTTTAAATTTATCGATTAAAATATAAAATTTATCGATCGAAATATGATACTTATCGGTATAAAGTATATAGATTCTTAGTCAATAATCATTTCTAAATTCCGATTTGGAGTATCGCTAATTCACAAATTTTGAAAACTTGATTGGAAAATTTATTTTTGCAGAAATGCAAATTTTGAAATTCGGAAATGCAGAACTCGAAAATATGCAAAATTCAAAAGTTTGCAAAGGAAAAAAGTTTGAACAATGAAAAAATGCAAAGTGCAATTCGAAAATTATCAAGAACTTTCAATTTTTTAATTATTCAATTCCAATCACTTCCAATTTGCTTGTGAATTCCAACATTTTTAACTGTTTAACGTCTTCCATTTTGAATAATCTGACGTTGGAAAAACCTTTGAAAATTCACAGTTTGTCGATTCATATAATTTCTTCAAGCAAAAAGCCAATTTGAATCACAGATTTTCGTCCATTACACGTCGTTACGGCGCGAAACCTTGCGCGTCGAATTTTCAACGCGTGCCGCACGCGTTCCGCACATACTGGAGCTAATAATTGTGATTGCGCGATTTATAAGTAACGGTACTCACGATTATCATCATCGCATGTAAATCTATACAAAAAAGGACATAATTACTCTCAAACGCTGTGAAGTGTAATTGAATTGAAATGATGCCGCGAGAAAAACATACACATGAAAATTTTGAGATTTTTTATTTTTGAGTCTCTTAGTCCATGCACATGTTTGATTTATTCTATTAAATTTTAAAAATTCAATTGTAATTATTGAATTCGCCGATTTGATACATTTCTGAACTGAAATCTACATCGAATTCGTGGAAGAAATAAATATATTATTATTATTAATAAATCGTAAAATTTGTGCAATATTTCAAATTGACCCGTATTTCTGAAGTTTGAAATCTAAAAATCTTGATGTTAATCCATTTCCACATTTCAGCGATTGTAGGTTGTTAATTACTGATAAAAATCATAAAAATGTTTAGTCATTTCTAATTTTTCATCATTTTATCATGAATTTCAATTATAAGAATTATCAAAATTTGGAATAAATTTTTTGTATAAAATAATTTTTGGTTCATCATAATCCTCCGAAATTTTCTAGCTTCCGTCCTAAAATCTCAATATCTTGAAACTTCTTCGTTTTAAAAATTTTAATCTCAATATTTTGTAATCTTAAAATCTTTACGATCCAAAATTCAAGTTTGAAGTTTATAAACTTCCGAATTTTCCGATTTATGAAATGCTCGATCAAAATATTTTGATTTTCGAACCCCAATTTACTGATCTGCAAATTTCATAAATTTCTCGACTGAAATTACTCTAAAAAAACGCGGTCTTCAAAAAAAGCTTTTCATAAATTTCTCGACTGAAATTACTCTAAAAAAACGCGGTCTTCAAAAAAAGCTTATTCATCAGTTAAATTTGGTTTCCGAAATTCAAGTGAAATTTATACGCTAAATTTCCAAATTCATAACAAACTTCCTGGAAAATCTCATAATTACTGAATTACGTCAACAAAATTACGACAAATGCCCCTAAAATATATTTGCCTCCCTTGAAAAAACCTCTCGATCCAAAAACACATCCAATTTATACAAAAATGAATTAATTTCTCAGGGAAATATACGAGCCTTTAAAAGCTCGGCTTTTTACGCATAAATCGTGAAACATTTTGTTTAATTACACGATTGTTATTCCCTCCGAGATTCACTAACGCGATAACAGCGCGATATCATAAAAGTTCCGTTTTATGAATGGAGTAATATTAGTTTCCTTCATTACAGCACGAAGGGATAAGGCACCCGTGCAAATCGCGTGCAATTTCCGGAATCAGAATTCACTCGAGGGTCGCGTCTGTGATAGTTATGCTTTCGCGGATCCAATTTCCCTCATTCATTCGGAAATTTTATCGATCTTGATCATTTAATTGAGCTATCTCTGCACGAATATACGTTTTCTCGGTTCACGGAGTCGCATTTTTATCGGAACTATGAGGCGAGGAAAAATGCAGACCGGATCCGAGATAGGCGTAGCACGTTTTCCGATATCTGGGAATAATAATCAACATACAGGAAGCATAATCATTCTCGGCGTGGTTTATGTGTTTATCCATGTTCCTGGTACTTAATGGGCTCTCTGCGGTACGGAGATAATCGTTTGGAATAGTTTAAGCTTTTTCGTCTTCCTGTGCAGGGGGGGGGGGCTTTTTCAGCGCTTATTGTTTTTCTGATTATTGATGGTTGGGTAGGCTGGAGTAATAAATGAGTATGTTTTTGCGAGAGTTAAGTAGATATGGGGATTCTGGATCCCCCCACTCCTTACATGATGTGTCCAGTAGTGGGGGGAGGGTCGTTGATAAATTAAAAAAAATCTCTGAAATTATGATGAATTCTAGAAAATCGGAAAATTATTAAAAATTTGACGAAATTCTGGGAAAGGATTAAAAATATAAACATATCGAAATTCGGAAAATTAAAAATTCATGAAACAGTGCACACAATATATGAATACAACGCGAACAACCACACAACAATAAACAAATAAGTCAATATTGCATGAAATAGAGATTCCGAGATTTTCATGAAATCTTGAGAGAGTGCAAGGCAAAATGAGGGTACAAATGTCGAAACCCTACAATTTCGTGAGGAAATTCGGGAATTTGCATATATTGTCAAATTTTTATGAAAATATAGTGTTTATAGAAATATATATTTTTTCGCAAATATATAATTATGCAAAATGAAAAATATGCATAAGACAGCACGTGAATATTGTCCCAAATCATCCATAGGTGACAGCAATGTCATCAAAAATGCAATGATCATGAAAATGAACATTGCATTTCCAGTTCTTTTCCAGATAATTCTGCGAGAATTATCTGCAGTGAATTTTCGAACCATCCGCATTTTTATGACAGTTGCGTACGTCATCATGATAACGTTACTGTGTACGCCATATGGTTACTGATTAACATTTAAAAACGTTTTGGAAACGTTTTATTTCCAAACCATTTAAACTTTGGGAAATCGAGAGTATTACATCAAAATCCGAAAAATGTGACCAGGTTTCCGTATTTTTTGAAAAATGTACCCATTTCCAACCCGTTTCCCATAAAAATCGTGAAAGTACCGAAGGCGTGTTTTATCGTTACTTAACCTCAAAAAATGACACCACGTGGTGGCATTAAAATAATCATCGTCATAACTATTGTAGTTACGTATTCATACCATTATACATGATACGTAATATTTAAGCCAATATGATACGAGCATCGGTAAGTAATAAAATACGCACTCACGTAATAATAATATCAGATATGGTAATGGTGACACGTGTGTCACCGAAATTAATATCGCACATCGGTTAAGTTAGATAAGGTCAATTTTACAACTCTCTTATTCCCTCAATCACTGATGAAACAATCGTTTATAAATGTTCAAAAACTTACTTTACCGACCTGATGAACTCTTTCCGAACCTCGGGTATTGACCCTGATTTTCGGCTTGTTCTCTGCATTCCGGGGGTGGAGAAGGGGAAAATGCTGGAAAGTTTCGACCCTTACACAAAAAAGCAAAATAACAGTATTGAATTAAGAATCGAGTCACAAATTTAACGAATCCGAATAATTTTATTCTCACCTGAAGATTCAGAGCACGTGGATTTCGAATGGCCGATGAATTGGGAAAAGTTTGTAGTCCGTAAAAATTACGCGCGCTGCATTTAATTAAAAGCAAAAGTACTTGTGAATAATTTAACAATGTTTTAAAGAGAGAAAAAGTCGAAAAGAGGAATTTAATACCACGCGGACAACGTGCACGGAAATTCGAACTCGGAGTAATGCGTGCACTGTTTGCAGGTTATGAGTCCAAATGCACAATGACGAGCGTTGACGGAAGTTTGGTGAATTGCGTCATCAAACGCTTTTAGTTCAGGCCGATATCGGCCTATGTCGGACACCGATATCGGTATATTGTTCGTTGTCGGCAGGGCCGGATTTAGGTCGGTGGAGGTCCTGTGACCAGTATAATGGGGGCTCAAAACAACAACCATTTCAGTTGAAACCGCACTTAACAAAATGGCGGATGATTTTTTAAATAAATCGAAATTTTTCATATATCTGTGAATTTTTCAAAAATTCTTTCGATTGCATATTTTTTTATTTTTTCCCACAATTGAGTCAAATTTCTAATAATGTTTTGATTTCCTAGAATTTTCAATAAATTAACAGTTCTCTGAATTTTTTGAATTTCGTAGGAGAAGTAGGGAGAGTTAGAATCTTCATAGACTGTCTACTAGTCTGATCAAATTTTGGATATTTCTTATTTCGAAACGATTTTTCCTTCGTCATTCTGACTCTCAGAGACCAAAACTCGATTTTCATGTATGAATCTTTCTGTATGTTTACAGCCAGAGCCAAGGTCGGACCTCGACACGAGCAACGGGAGCAGTTCCAGCGGAAGGCCTAAATTCGTTCCCGTGACCACTCTCGAGGACGTTCAGGCCGTTCGTTGCGCCGAATTCCACCCCCAGGGGAAACTCTACGCTGTTGGCTCCAACTCGAAAACCTTGCGCATTTGCGCCTACCCAAAATTGCACGATGTTCGGTGAGTTTCTATTAATTTTTCCGTGTTTTTCATTTCAACGAAATTCTCGAACTATCAAATCTCGCAGAGTCGAGTCTCTTAGAAAATGCAGCCACCGTAACAAGTGGGACACGTTCCGAACTGAATCACGGATTCGACATTGTCATTGTGAAATCGGGACCATAAAATCGTAAATCGGTCCAATTTTGTATTCATGATTAGAGAGATGTTTCGGATTTCGAGGAAAAACGAACGCTAGTCGCGCGAGTGGTTTGGAAAAGTCGCGGTCGTGATGTACGAGGTGAAAAGCATGGGACAGCAGGTGTCTTGGAGAAATCGAAGTTCATTGCTTCCCGGGACGATTTTTTTTTAATTTGAGACATTTGTGGGAATTTTGGAGGGGATTGAAACTCTGTTTGGAAATTGCACACTGGGAGTGTTTTTTGCTAGTGTGAGTACGCAAATGTGGCCTTTTTGATTGGAGAACTTTTTTTTCGAAAGTCAAGAAATTTACATTCATTTTTTCGTATGATCGGCGCCGGATTTATGGGTGAGAAATTGCAAAGAAAATTCAAATCATTCAAGAATTTTTGAAATTTCACAGAATTTCGGGGTTGAATTAACTATATTTCGAAAAAGACTACAAATTTAGAATAATTCTGCGTGGTTTGATACCAAGTTTTGAGAATCATTCAAAAATATTACAAATTTTCGGAATTTTTGAAAGTTCGCAAAATTACAATGAAATTTATATTTTGAAAAATTCCGAAATTGATAATATTTTTAAAATTATTGTGAATTCAACAAAATTATGCGTGTTATTGGAAAATTTTCGAAGAATATAAAAACAATATAAGGAAATTTTGAATTCTGTAAAAAAATGGTAAAAAAATGAAAAAATAACTCATGTTCTGCAAAAAATTGAAAATTCAACAGAATTTTGCGCGGTATAATAAAAATCCCGTATGTTATAAAAAAGATGTAAAAAATTTCCAAAATTTCCAAAATTACAAAAAAATCGTTATTTTAGGAAGTATCGGAAATTTTACAAAATGATTCAGAAATAATAATAATATTCTGAAAATTATCAAAAATTTGACGTAATTCTGCATGGTATTAGGAAAATTTCT
>JAPYZK010009142.1:0-11284 GCA_030522785.1 Platygaster equestris | reverse complement strand
GTTCAAAAATCCCAAAAAGTGAAAAAACTTTCAAAATCCTCTAAACTCTGAAATTATTCGAAATAGTCGATAATCTTGAAATATATTGAAGATGTTCCGGACAAAAGTTTTTCGAAAATTCCATCATATACCAAATTCTACTGAAATTAAATAACCAAAAAATTGCGTCATGCATAAATGCCTCGTTCCTTTCTCAGCTGTGCCCAATCTTCCATGCCATGCCAATCAAAATAGAAAAAATCCCATCGAATGTCAATAAAAAAAAAACAAAAAACTCTTCAACAAAATTGGATCTCAAACTCCAAAAAAGCACAAAACGCCAGCAATAATTATTTCAACCGAATCATAAATCGTTGTCGTCACCATCCACCCGAAATTCCGAACGCAAATTTCACCAATCATCCTCTCGTTACATACTTACGTATTAAAATTGTTTCATTGTACAAAAAAGTCGTGTTACTAGTAAATTTACCTAGCTTAGCTCGTATAAATAAAAAGAGACATCGTCGCTTCTAAGATTATAATTACGATTAACGAATTAATTAAGCTGTTGATACGAAAAACCTAAGCTCGATGGCGAAACGAACCTTTCTTCCGTCGTTCTTTTTTTCCCCTAATTTTAAGGCTGGAATAATTGATTTCGCTGGGAGAAGCGTCGGAAAGGGAGTCTATTTTTTTGTTTTAATGGGTAATCCGACGCTTCTTTGCACTTTGGCCTGTCGAGTATTATTTCGTAAAGCCGAATGGGCCGGTGGCGCAATGTATATACGAATATACGATGTTTCGAACATGTACAATTGGTGCGAAATGTTTTGAAATTGGAAATAATTGAATGATATCGTATCCCTGCAACAGTTGGTTGCGCGAAAAAAAGTACCGTCCGCATTGTTTGAGAATAATTGGTGTCTAAAGTGTGTATATAGACGAGGGATGGAAAAATTGGTGTTCATTTTCACGTTTGTCATAGTTTTCATGGGAAATAGTCGATTTGTTGGGGGTTTTTGAGGTCGTTTCGGGGATGTTGGACTGGGGTGGTGTTTACTGGGTTTTTTAGGGGTTTTGTGATTTTTTCAGTTGACTTTTGGGTGTTTTTTGAACAATAGATTTTTGAAATGAGATTGATGATTGATTGATGATTCTTGGTTGTTGGTTTTTGTTTTTGGGTTTTGAATTTTCACATTCTCAAATTCGTGAATTATTGGATTTATATACTTTGAAACTTTTGCGTAATTTTTTGTACGAAGGATAATTCATAATTTTGATATTCACTCGTAATTGAATGATTTGAATTCATCAATTTAAATTTAAAAATATTTAAACTTTCGTTTTCGATCTTTTTTATTCGTAAGTAGGAAGTTTTGTGTGTCTAATTTATTAGAACATCATTAGAATTATTGTACCATGAATCTAAAAAATGAACATTCTGAATTGGTAGGTATATATTTGAATGAAAATACTCTCTGGTCCGAATTGGATTTTTTATATGATTATCTGTTGATTTTTGTTTTTGGGTTCTGAATTGTCACATCCTTTAATTCTTCAATTATTGGATTTATATACTTTGAATTTTTACGTAATTTTTGTACGAAGGAGAATTCACCATTTTGATATTCACGCTCATGCTTGAATGATTTGAATTCGTCAATTTGAATTTGAAAATATTCGAACTTCTGTTTTCGATCTTTTTTATTCGTAAGTAGGAAGTTTTGTGTGTCTAAATTATTAGAATATCATTAGAATTCTCGTACCATGTATCTAAAAAATAAAGATTTCGAATTTGTAGGTATATATTCGAATGAAAATACTCTCTGGTCCGAATCAGATTTTTGAGATGTTCATCTGTTGATTCTTGTTTTTGGATTCCAAATTTCCACATTCTTCAGTTCGTGAATTTTGGGATTCATATATTTTGAAATTTTCACGTAATTTTTTTATATGAAGGAGAATTCACAATTTCGATATTCACACTCGTAATTGAATGATTTGAATTCATCAATTTGAATTTAAAAATATTCAAACTTTTGTTTTCAATCTTTTTTATTTCTAAGTAGGAAGTTGTGTACGTCTTAATTATAAGAATATCATAAGAATTCTCGTACCATGTATCTGAAAAATGAAGATTCCAAATTTTTCAGGTACATATTCGAATGAAAATACTCTCTGGTCCGAATCTTCAGTTTTTCCCCATTTTCTCAAAAATGCTGGAAAATCTCCCGAAATCTCCAGAATTCTCAAATTTTCCATTCAAAAAATTCAAAAAGCATGAAATCCAAAAATTCACATCACACAATCGAAAATAACCAAATTTTCGGATGAATACAAAATGAAAATAGTAAAATATTCAAAAAATAGTAAAGTAAAATACATTGCAATAAAAATATATAATATGTACACTATACATTTGACCATCAAACCAGTAAAATATTTGAAAACATTTCCAAATTAAAAATAATTCAAATAGAAAATGAATAATTCCAAACTGAAAATGATTGAAATTCTCCCTCTGTTCAACAAACGTACTCGCGTAGAAAAAAGCTTCATTTCCTAAAACTTTTCAAAATAATCAGTATCTTCCAAAATTAAAAAAAAAAAACTCAATTCCACCATTTATTCTCCCTCCTTGAAAATTTACGAAAACCCCTGTAAAAAAAAAAAAAAAATCCAAATCCCACTACGCAAACCAGTATAAAAAAAGCCCATCCATCCGAAATGACCCAAAGTGTAATTGAAATAAGTGTAAAAGAGGGGAGGTGGCAATTAGTCAAATTCGCAATCAACACCGGCCCATCGCTTGCGTGACTTTCGCCATTAAGATAGTACGATTGTGATCAGTGTGTAAAGAAATATTTTGAACTTGTCGTTAACGAAGAGTCGAAGGTACGCGCAATGTCACTCATAGCTTTTTTTGCATTAAAGTAGAGCTTCCTCGCGATGTGAGCTTTGCGAATGAGGAGAGAAAGCGACGAAGAATGGAGTCACATTTGCTTTCGTGCGCTCGACTCGTGTGTAAATGTGGAATTTACATTGTAAACGCGCCGTGAGTAACACGATGAAAAAGGGGGGAAAATAGCATCGACGCGATGTCATTCGCGGCTCGATTTACGATGTAAATCGGCACTGTGATTTATATTACTTTCTAATGTTACTGATAATAGCAACTTGGAATTATAAATCATATTTATAATTGGAATTGTAATTTACACTGTTAATTGTCACATTTACATTGTACATTAACATCGTTATTTACATCGAAAAATAATTACATAAGCTGACAATGTAATATGTGTTGCATTTATCAATGTAAATTTGGAATTTAATTTATATTACGGAATAAAATTTTAAATATACTTGTATTACTGTGTTTGGATTTGATTTACACTGGAAGATCGTTTGCATTTTAAAATAATGTATTGTTTTTGGATCTATTATTAATGAAATTGGTATTATCCGGAAATTTGACATAAAATAGACATTGATGTGAATAAGTATAGCTCAAAAGAAATTATTTCATGAACGATGCGAATGAAATGGATTTTTTTCCGATTTTCCCAATTAATTTGTGACAGTCAAAGGTTTTCGCGAGAAAAAAAATTCCTCCGAGTCAGGACTTGAACCCGGGACCCCGCAATTTCATGTCGAGCGCACGAACTAAGGACCACCAATTAAAGAAACTTTTTAAATGATCTGAATTAGAAAAATTTAGAATTATCGAAGTTTTTGAGAATCTTAGAAATTTCGAAAACTTTGGGAATCTTCGTAGATTCAGAAAATTCCAGGAATTTTGAAGACTTTGGAAAATACCTTGCTGAAAAAATTATTCTGCTCCTCAAATTTTTCTGAAATGATCAGTATTTTGAATCTTTGAAAAATTCCACAAGATTCTCGAAGTCACCAAAATTTTTTAAATGTTGAAAATTCCCAAAATTTATAGTACTAACTCACTCCAATTTTCTCCTAAAATTTTAATCGCAAATACAAGTCAAAATTCAAACAATTAACCATTGAAAATAAAAGAATAAATTTACAATTTTTGAATTCATTATTTATACTTCAAAAATTCCTGAAATTCCCAAAAATATCAAATGCTCGGAATTTATAAAATTTCAAGAGTTCTTGGAATTTTTTTTATTGCAAGGAAATGTCAAAAAATTGCCTTGCAATTTTCCTGACGGAGTATATACAATATAACAATAAAAATGAAGTCAAGTAGAATAAATCCAGACCAAAGATGAAACACGAAAAATATTATCATCGAGACTTGTATGTACGTTTCATTATGTACTATGTACACGTAACGCGAATGGTTCCAGTCACATGTCCTATCGCGTTATAAGCGAGTCACGAATTCGCATTTGCTCTGTTACAAACGTCGTTTTCGGTAATAAACACTGCGAATATTCTCCGTAGCAACCAATTACTACTCGTGAATGTGGAATTTCATGTTGTGTACGTGCTCAGTACACTTCTCTTGAATTTCAGGAAAACAAGTCGAAGAACTAAAAAAATATAAACTACGTTCAGATCGAAACTGAGATAGAAATCATAGCCACAAGAACGATAAATGTAAGCCACTGGGCAAAAAAAATACCGCAGAACAAGGACGTAACTAGAAATTTCATTAAGAGGGGACTAAGGTGATTTTTACTCGAAATTCATTCAACAAGTTTGAAAAGTGAAGTCTTGTTGGGGAATTATGAAAATTTCATGGATTCTCAGAATTTTCAGAACTTTCTGATCTCTTTCGAATCTCTGAAATTTCCAAAATTTTTGACATTTTTTCAATTTTTGAAATTCTCTAGACTTTTGGAATTCTCGAAATACTCCAAACTTCGACAATTCGCGATACTGTTGAAAATCTTGGAATGTTCGAAATATCCAAATAATTCAAGTTCCTCAAAGTTTCAGAAATTCGTGAAATTTTCGGAAGTTTATAATTGTCAAAATATTGTGGATTTTCAGAATATTGAAAACATTTTTAAATCTCTGAAATTAGAAAAACTTGCGAAATTCTGAGAATTTTGAAAAATGCGAAAAGTTTAAAAATGTTGAGGATCCTCTGAATTTTAAAATTCATCGAAGTGGTCGAAAATATTGAAATACAATGAATACTTATGTTTCAACCCAACAAAAGTTTCTTGAAATTTTGAAAATTTGTGAAATTTTCGAAATTTCAGTATTATCGAAACTGCCTTCATTCTCAAGATTTTCAAAACTTTTTCAAATCTCAGGAATTTCTCACATTTTTGGAACTATTGTAAAACAATACTAAAAACTTTCGAAACTCCCTAAATTATTAAAAATCTTGATATGTTCCAAATAATCAAGTTGTTCGAAATGTGAAGAATACATACAATTTTCGTAATTTCAAGAATAATAAACATATTGGCAATTTCCAGGATTCTGGAAACTTTTACAAATCTCTGAAATTTACGAAAATTTTGGAATGAATTTCTTGAAGTTTTTATAATTCGAATAATTTCCGATACTCTTAAAATAATTCAATTTCTAAAAATTCTCAAAATTATTGTAAATCTTGAAATGTTAGGAATATCCCAAATATTGAAGTTTCTTGAAATGTTAAGAATTCGTAAAATTTTCGTAATTTCAAGGATTATGAAAATATCATGCAGTTCTAGAATTTCGAAACTTTTCCACAATTTCGAAATGTCTAAAATTGTTGAAATTTCGAAATTTTCATCCTTCTGAAAACATCTAAATAAAATTCTCTAAATCCTCCAAACTCTCGAAATTCCCAACATTGTTGAAAATCATGATATGTTGAAAATGTCCAAAATTATCAAGTTTCTCAAAAATTGAGACACTTGTGAAAATCAGTATTTTCAACTTTTTTTTTTCTTATATCCTTTTTGGCAATGTGCTAGATTTTTCAAATTTTCTAGAATTTCGCGGAGGGCTTCAGCCCCCTCCCTGGCTACCCGCTTGCCGCAGAATCATTGTTCAAAATGAGTCGAAGGGATGATAAAAATTATTTCTGTACACACATATTTCATGTATAGATGATCAGTAAATTTAGAAATCACTATATTTGGCTTCTACCACGCATATAAAAATTGAAAACATGACGTAAAATTCATATCGTCTCCAAATAAAGTCGTTTCATAATCAGTTCTCTCCTTACCCCCGAGCGCCAGAGTCAAGAGGAAAAAGTCGAAACAATCCACAGCGACGCAGCATCCATTTTCATATTTCTACGGAAAAAAGGATCTACTTCAGCGTCGCTCTCGAGAGACGGTAAAAAGACGCGACAAAGAAAGCTGGAGTGTTTGGTGCCACTGAAAGCCAAGTAGATTCGATTTAAGTGCAAACGCAATAAAGTTTCGTTACTCTCGTCGAGGAAATAATTAATCGTCGCGCTCGGGACGAGTTAGACGAGTCAAAAGCAAGTGTTTTGCGGAATTAACGATACGTTTTCGCGTAGCATAACGAAGTTTTAAACTGTGAGCACGTGGTTCACGCGAATTCATTCGTGAATGATTTCTGTTGGGGTGGTTGGGGGTGTTGGTGGGTGGGGGGGGGGGGGGGGGGGGGGGGGGGGTGGGGGGTGGGGGGGGGGGGGGGGGGGGGGGGGGGGGGGGGGGGGGGTATAATCTTAGCACTTCTAAATTCTTCTAAAATCTTCTAAATTCAAAACTTTAAAATTCTCCGAACTTCGAAATTCCAAAGTCTCTAAACTTACAAAATTCTAACTTCTAAGACTTTATGACTTCCAAACTTCTAAATCATAAAAAATTCGAATTTAAAAAATGCCAAAACCTTCATAACTTGAAATTCCGTTAATTTTTTGAATTCCGAACACTTCAGAAGTTCATGAGTTAATAAAACTTGAAATTCATCAAAGTTTTCATTAAGACTTGAGTTTGAGTTTGAGCTTTCATGAATTTTCAAAATTAGTCGAAACTTCCAAAATTTCTGGAACTCCAAACATTTTAAAGCTTTACAAGCTTTCAGTTTCACAATTTTATAAAATTCTCTCCAAAACTTCAAAATTCTCCGAACTCCGAAATTCCAAAGTCTCTAAACTTACAAAATTCTAAATTCTAAAACTTTATGACTTCCAAACTTCTGAAGAAAAATACAAATTAAAAAAATGCCAAAACCTCCAGAACTCGAAATTTCATGAATTTTTTAAATTTCAAACACTTCAGAAGTTCATGAGTCTAAGAAACTCAAAAATCCCAAAATTCTGTAGATTTCATAAATAAAAAATTCGCAGAGGAAAGAAAATGCCCCTCCCTGATCAAAATCTTGACTACGCCCTTGATTAAATGTATTTAAACAAAAAAATTCCAATATTCAAAATTGATGAAATAATTGAATATCACTCATATTTCCGAACATTTCCCAAAATTTGTAGTTCAAATTCTAGCAAATGTTGCAATCAACAAAATGTTTAAGCTCAGATTTTGAGAACCTCAAAAGTCTCTCAAATTTCCACAAATTCTTTTGCCACCTAGAAAAATATCCAAACATTTACAGAATTCCCTATACATTCATCTACGTAACAAAACTATTCATATTTATCTACGTAACTATGTCTCCAATAATAAAATTCAATTGTATCTCCATAAACCTAACGAAAAACCTCACTTAACCCACGCATTATTAATAAAACATTCCTACGCACAAACAAAACTGATATAGAAATGTGAATATCGATGAAATGTAAATATCGACGAAATGTAAATATCGATCACGCAACACAAAAATTCATACATTGAACACATGAAAAATATGAATCTGAATGAAATGGGGAATAATTAGAGAACTGTTTTTCAATTCGTTAAAAATAGCTATATATAATATTTTATATATTATTATTTTTTTTTATATCTATTTTTTTTTATTTATTTTTATTTTATTAATATTCCAGAGAAGATCCCTTCCGCCGAAACGGAGTCAAATTCCATTACCATTCGCTTTTCAGACGGAAAAACTCAAGGGAGGTGAAATTTTTCAAGACCCCGCCACGGGGTCCTTATGTTTTATGAATAAACATAAAGAAAAGTTGGCTCCGCTTAAATTCACGTCTCGAGAGTGCGAAAGTGCCGGAATCAGATTTTCGATTTTTTCCTTCCTCTTTTTCATTTCCGCGGAGATTTTACTTCAAATAAGTGAATTTTTGTTTAACGAAGCCGTAATTAATTCCCCGCGACTCAAGTATTGTGGGAACTTGTTCGCGGCATTGAAAGCGACGGGGAAAATTGTGTATTACAAATTGCGCAACTTTTTACCGGAAAGTTAAATTCGTTTAATAATTCAAATTAAATTGGCGACAGGCGGCTTCCGCTGGGTGCGGATTCAACCCGCGACTGATAAACAAATTGAAATTATGTTCAAAAAGTTGGGACGACGAGTCGGAAACGAGTAGAACAATCGTGATAGTTGTCAGTTCTTGCTTGGGATTCGAGTAGTCTCGGTATGGCATTAACCGTAGTTGGAATGATTGTTCTTTTGAAGGAATTTCATGGAAATTGATAGGACCCCGATACGAGCACGTAGCCGAGATCCAGAAAAATTTGAATAATCTAGCACATTGCGAAAAGTATATTTTGAATAGAATAGTGAAACAATACTGATTTTCACAGGTGTCAAAGTTTTCGAGAAACTTGATAATTTTCAACACTCTCAAGATTTCAGGATTTTTAAAAATTTTGGGAATTTTCAGAGTTTTGAGGATTTAGAGAATTTCGAAAGTTTTTAGGAGTTTGAAAATTCTCGAATCTTTGGAATATTTGGAAAATTTCGAAGTTGTGAAAAAGTTTTGAGAATTCTAAAAATGCACAGTATTTTCATAATTAGAGTTTCGAAAATTCCACGAATTCCTGACATTTCGAGTATTTTGAGGGTTTTGAAAGTTACTGGAATTTTGAAAATTCAAGAATTTCAAGACTTTCGTAAATTTAAGACACTTTTGAAAGTCTCAAAAATTCTGAACATTAACAATATTTTTAAAATTCTTGAAATTACAGGAATTTTACGAATTCTTTACATTTCGAGGAAATTGATAATTTGGAACATTTCAAGGTTTTCAACAATTTAGAAAATGTCGGAAATTCTCAGTATTTCGACAATTTTCAGAATTCCAAAAATTATAGGAATGTCAGAGATTCGAACAAGTTCGAAAAATTTCAAGAATCAGGCAGTTTTCATAATACTTGGAATTTCAAAAATTTTTCCAATTTCTAAAATTTCGAAAAACTTTTGTTCATTTGTTCTTCATCTTTGGAGATATTCAACTATTTCGAAGAATTTCGAAGTTTAGAAGATTTCAAAAATTTGCAAACGTTCCAGAATTTTAACAATTCGCAGATTGTCGAAAATTTTAGAAATTTCAGGTATTTCAAAAAGTTTCGAAAATCCTACAACTTTTTACTACTCCAAAGCTGTTTTTCATACTTAAGAAATTTGCAACCCAACGACAACCTTCGAAGGTTGTCGTTGGGTTGCATCCACTTTGTCAGGGCAGCTGTTCCTTCCTCAAAACAAAATGTTCACAAACCACCAATACATGCCACATATGAACCAAAACTCGGCCTCGCAATCCACCCCCCGGGCAAAAAGTCCTTGCAAGAATGAGAAAAAAGGAAATTTACGTAATGCCTAAAACTTTCGTCCCTCATAAAAGATTTGGCTCGCACGGATCCCTAAGTGCTGCCGAGTTTTCGTCGCGCGCTATGTACGAATCTTGGTTCTTTCCTCGAGGAGTCGGAGGGGAGGGTACACGAAAGAGCGGCCAACTGTGAGAAAAATATAGCCCCGGCCCTGGCAAGGAGATAAAACCTTTAAACGGCTTCCTTCCGGCGAGAGCCGAGAGCGCTCTCTGTTTAAAAAGTGCGATTCGTCTTCGCGGGGACCCACTTTCCCCCAACTCCAACGTACAAACAATGTAGACGGAAATAATGACGGCCGGGGCCATAGGGGCTGTCGCCGGCCCCGGGAAAATGGCGGGCCGCGAATTTCTCCGGCCGCAAGAAAATGATTCATTTTGGGGACGCGATTAAGGAGTTGTCGGGAAAAATAGCGTCGTGTCTCCTTCCCCTGGCTCGGTAGAGCGTGGTTCAACGAGGCGTGAGAAAATATAGCCATGTCTGAGAGAAGCACCGAAACCTTTAAACGGCTTCCTTCCTCAAAGTCGAGAGCGAGCTGGTCTAATCCGGAGTGCTTTGCTCGTTCTGCATCCTGGGGATCTATTAGGTTCCGAGATTTCGGACGGGATGTAGTGGGCTTTGTTTGGGGGAGGGTACGTTGGTTCTTAGCCTTCTTTTTGGCAGATTTTGTGCTTTTTTTCAGGCCCGTGCGCAGGATTTGCTTAAGGGAGGGGTTTTTTGGCTTCTGTTTTGTTCGAAATTTGATTTCCAGAATTTTTTATTTCAGTTGTCGAAAAATTATGTTATTTCGTGGTTTTCGTTTTCGGATTTCATGCTTTTTGAATTTTTGAACTCAAAGGTGTAGGAATCTTGGGGCTTTGGGAAACTTTTACAACACTTTTGGAGATTGTGATAATGTGTAATTATGGGATTGGGGCTTGTGGATTTTTTTTCTGTTTTCTTAAACGTCTACGTGGAATTTTTTTTTTTCGAGATTTCAGCAATTTTTTGAAGATTGTTCTGTTTTACAGTTATTGAAATGAAAATTTCGATGTTATGTATTTTGAAAATTTGCAATCGTGGAATTTGAGACTGTTCATTTTTGAGCCTATTATTTTTGGAAATTTTGGAGATAGAACTGCAAGTTTCTTATTAATTTTAGAGTTTTTTGGGCTTCGAGAAAATTCTTGATCATGCAGATTCTTTAGCAAGCGAGATCGTGGAAGTTAGAGATGTGCAATTTTGAAAATTTTTGACAATTGTCGAACGAGAGAGATAATAATTCAGGACCATATTGGGAGATTTTGATTACATTTTTCGGGTTTACTTCTAGTTATTCGCAGCCTGGGAAAGTGAGGCATGAAAAATGGTCTCCTAATGGGGAATCATTAATCTGCGCTTATGCGCATTGCACGTCGCTCCGCGTTTGCTTCAGAGATTTGAATTTGACTTTAGGGGGTTGGGGGTGGATGAGGTGTGATAATGGATCGTGTTGGGTGGAATCGATAAGACAAGCGAGGACTGAAACTCAGAAAGTAGGAGGTTGAGACATTTTTATACGTAATTAATGTTTCTGCATCCTTCAGGTTCTTTGAATCACGATGCTTACATTTGAGTCAGACTTTGTGAAGAGACTTCGAGGATAGAATGAACACTGTTGGGGAAGAATACTCTTT
>JAPYZK010009138.1:0-13135 GCA_030522785.1 Platygaster equestris | reverse complement strand
CAGTTCGCTTCTGTTAATCCCGTGCTCTCTCCGAAGCCGTTTTCCGTATCGCGAAAAACCGATAGCAGCAGCAGCAGCAGCAGCAGCAGCAGCAGCAGCAGCGCTCGCTGAAAGTCGTTTAATTCCATTTCCAGTCCATTACTTCATTACAAAAGTTAACTATGTCTAAACGCTCATTAGTAACGCGAAACCGTCCCTCGATGTATATTTTTCATGCTTTCAATTCCCGACGTTTTTACCCCCCTCCCCCCCCCCTCCTCCTGATGTTGGATTCCACAAGCTTTTGAACCTTCGCGCTGCAAAAGTGAAGCTTTAAATCCAATTCTTAATTAGCGTCGTTCATTTCCAGCGGTGGATTCGAGCGCGACTCGGGTGACTTTGCAGCTCTCAAACGAGCGAAGCGAGTGTTAATTAATGTTCAGTTGTCGCAGGATGGATTGTCATTTTCCCGGTGCTTTTCGAAGCTCAGTTTCTTGAAGGATCGGGAAAACTGGGGGGGGGGGGGGGGATCAGTTCACGTAAAAGTTCGCTTCGGGGCATTTTCGAATGTCTTTGACGTCGCGATAAAATTCGAGATGGAGAGAAATTGCATGGGAATTTCGACTTGAGCATGGAGCGAGGGAGGGGGTTGGAAAAGGGGGGCGAAATTCTGGGGAATTTGGAAAATCTAGCACGTTGCCGGAAAGTATGTTTTGGAAAAAGTAGATGGATAATAATGATTTTTATGAGTGTCAGAATTTTCGAGAAACTTGATAATTTTTGACGTTTTGAAGATTTGAAGATTTTTTATGAGTTTGGGAATTTTGAGAGTTTGGAGGAATTTGAGAATTTTAGATGTTTTTAGAAGTTTGGAGATTTTGGAAATTATGGAAATTCCGAAGTTGTGAGAAAGTTTTGAAATTCTGAAACTGCATAATGTCTTCATAATTCTTGAAATTTGGATAATTTCACAAATTTTCAAAATTTCGAGGAACTTTTGTTTAGTTGTAACATTATCATTATATTTTAAGATTTTCGACTATTTTGATAGATTTTACAGTTCAGAGGATTTTCAAAATTTTGAAATTTTTGGAATTTTTAGAATCTCTAGAATTTCGACAACTTACATAATTTCAGAGATTCGAAAAAGTTTAAACATTCTCAAAATTCACAATACTTCAATAATTATTGAAATTTCGAAAATTTCACGAATTTCTGGAACTTTGAGAAACTTGAATTGTGAAAGTTTCGAGGATTCTGGATATTTACAATATTTTTCTCATTTTTGAAATTACTAAAATTTTACGTATATTTCCCATTTCGAGAAACTTGATTATTTGAAAAATTTTAAGATTTTCAATAATTCAGAGAATTTCGAAAATTTCAAGTATTATTTTTTTTTTTTAATAGTTCCAAAAATGTCACAAATTCAGAGATTTGGAAAAGTTCCGAAAATCTTTAGAATTATAGCAGTTTTAATAATACTGAAATTTGGAAAATTTCATGAATTTCCAAAATTTCGAGAAACTTGTTTATTCGGAACATTTTCATTATATGTAAAGATTTTCGACTATTTTGATGAATTCCAAAGTTTAGAGGATTTTGGAAACTCTCAAACTTTTTGAAATTTACAAAATCTTCAGAATTGCGACAATTTTCATAATTTCAGAGATTTGAAAAAGTTTTGAACATTCTGCAAATTTACAATACTTTAATAATGATTGAAATTCCGAAAATTTCACGAATTTCTGGAACTTTGAGAAACTTGAATTATTTGGACATTTTAAACATTTCAAGATTTTTAACAATCTCGCAAATTTTCCGAGTTTGAAGTATTTCGAGGATACCAAAAATCTAGAGAATGTTGACAATTCAAAGAATTTCAAAACTTTTGGAAATTCCAGAGATTTGTAAGATATCAGAAAGTTCTAAAAATCTTGAGAATTAATGAAATTTCCATAATTCCCCAACAAAACTTAACTTTCCAAACTTTTAAACGAATTTCTAGTAAAAAACACCTCAGCCCCCTCCGAACCAAATGTCTGGTTACGTCCTTGTTTCGACTAATTTTTCATATCCTCAAATGTCAGAATTCGAAACAATTTTAGATACTAGCATTCTTCGACTTTATTTTTTGAGTTCTCGCATTTTTCATTTTGTATCAAAATTTCGGAATATAATAGTCAGTACCGCCTCATATATATTTCTGGCAATCTTACCAAAGATAGAAATACGAAAAAAAAAAAACTCTTGAAACTCAAAATCCCTTAGAGAATTCTTCAGAAAACCCCAGAACATAATACTGCAAAATTCTCAATCATTTTTATCCCCCAAAAACGATAACTCACTATCCTGCCCTGAACATTTTCCCGAGCTTAATGAAATTGTCTCGAAATGTTGAAGAGCCGTCCACGAGTTTCGACGAGTTCCAGCGGAGATTACTTTTCATTGGCGAAATGAAATTTTTAATAATTAAATAGCCCCCTTGTGGAGTTACATACTTTGCACTCAAACAAGCACACTAAGCTGTATCAATTTAAGTGACGAAGATAAATGGAAGAGGGATCCCTGTGTATTCCGCTGTACACTTTCGATGAAAGAGCTCGCGAGGCACTTCGGATCATTCCAAATGAGATCATTAATTACATCAACTTTTTGCCAGCTCGAGCGTAAAAAGTCCCATTGTCAATCTGACTAATGTGCCCATTGTAATTACTTTTTGCCCAGATCTTGTTCCCGACGTTCATGAAAAATTACGTTACCGAGCTCGTGAAAATCATTCGCACTTTTCTTTTGGTTTTATTGTTCTTTGGAGGTGATATGTTAATTTTTTAGTGGAGATTGTAAATGAAGGAGGTAGATTAATTAGGGTGACGTGGTGGTTTCGTTGTTTGGGCATGTAATGAGCAGTTGATGGGAAATTTGAATTAGGAAATAGTATATTGTGCGACTAGTGGGAGAAAAATCATATTTCTCGGCTTCGCCTCGGAATATAAACTCGCATTCGTCCAAAAAAACTTGCTGCCCTTTGGAACATAATATACTATTATGAAGAAACTTTGCTTCATAAAACTTTCATAAAACCACTTTATAAAAAATGCAAATTTCATAAAACTCTTCCAAAACCGACCTTATAAAAATAAAAATTTTTCTAAACATTTTCGCATATTTTCCATAAAACTTTACTAACACCATTCATAAAAGATGAAAATTTCACACAACTTTTATAAAACCGACCTGACAAAAATTTGCATAAAAACTTCTTATACGGTTTTTATAAAAACTAGAATCACTATAATCCGTGTACAAAATAATTTGTATTCGCAAACGACGGCCCCGCGAAATCCGAGGACACCGGGCACGTCCCGGGGAATTTTATCTCGCGGCGAAAAGTTAATTTCTC
This sequence comes from Platygaster equestris, assembly GCA_030522785.1. Taxonomy (NCBI): domain Eukaryota; kingdom Metazoa; phylum Arthropoda; class Insecta; order Hymenoptera; family Platygastridae; genus Platygaster; species Platygaster equestris. Next base: position 9,753 of record JAPYZK010009138.1, on the reverse strand, counting down.
TCGGGCTAATCGCGAAGATCGACGGAAGCTCCGCGTTATACATTCAAAGTAACGAAGTGTCGCGCAAATCCGCCATTACCCCGTTCGCGATATTAAACCGCGCCGTGAAATATAAAACTTTCCCGTCATTTCTCAGCACGCGGTTACGCGCGAAAGTGATCGATGGCGTACTTTCGGACGGAAATCTCGGCGAAGATCCGCGTGGGAGGAAAATAACAGAACCCGGCGAAACGAGTGATGGGGCATTTTTGAGCGACGCGAATTGAAGGTGAAAAATTCAGGGCGTTCGAACGCTCACGGCCCGGGGCTCTTACGTTCCTCGGGCATTTTTAATGCATCGATTCTTTTGTCTCGGGACTTTTCGTTTTGCTGGGATCATGTTTTCGGGATTTGATGGGGTTTTGAATGGTGGTGATGGCTTTTGATGGATTTTCGAAGTGTTCGAATAGATGAATGCTTGCACTTGGAGCAGTAGAGTTTTTTGGTGACTGTATTTTAGAACTTTGGGAAAATAATCGTAGAAAGAAAAGCTACATGAAATTGGAGAAAGAAACATTTTATGGAGTGAAATTGTATTTGGTTTCCGCTTTTCGTTCTATTTCGTGTGGAAATTTATTATTACCTGGCAAGTGAATTTAGCGTATTTCAAGAATGCGTCTCCTAATGTTAAAATATGGAAGTGAAACTTTTTAGCATGAGCTAATCTGTTGGAGAAATGAAAATAAGTCATGATAAAGTAGGGAAATGAATGTAGGGAAGTTTGGACCAAAGGAACAAGCACGTGGACAGGGAGGGGGCTGAGGGGGCTGAAGCCCTCCCGAAATTCTGGAAAATTTGAAAAATCGAGCACATTTCCAAAAAGTATATTTTGAAAAAAAAAAAATTAAAGAATATTGATCTTCACAAGTGTTAAAATTTTCGAGAAACTTGATTATTTTGAACATTTTCAACAGTGTAAGATTTTCAACAATCTTAGACATTTTCAGACTTGGAGGAATACGAGAATTTTAGATGTTTTTAGAAGTTTGAAAATTTCGAAATTCCAAAAATTTTGGAAATTTCGAAGTTGTACGAAAGTTTTTAAATTCAAAATTGCATAATATTTTTATAATTCTCTTACAAAAATTATACGAATTCTTAACATTCTGAAAAAATTTATAATTTATTGTATTTTCTAACGCTTCAAGACTTTCAACAATTTTGAGAATTTTCAAAAATTGGAGTATTTCAAGAGTTTCGTAAATTATTGGAATTCTGCAAATTTCAATAATCTCAAAATTTCCGCAAATTCAAGAGATTTGTAAAAGTTTGAAGAATTCTGGAAATTTATAATATTTTTATTATTCTTGCAATTATCAAAATTCTACGTATTCTTCGCATTTTGAGAAACTTGATTATTTGGAACATTGCAAGATTTTAAATAATTTGGAGAATTCCAAAAGTCTTTCGTATTTTTTTTACAATAGTTCCAAAAATTTTGGGAATTTCAGAGATTTTAAAAAGTGTTGAAAATCTTGAGAATTAAGGCAGTTTCGATAATACTTGAATTTGGAAAATTTTTTAAAATATTAGTTTTCACAAGTGTTAAAATTTTCGAGAAACTTAATTATTTTTGATATTTTCAACATTTCTAGATTTTTAACAATTTTAGAAATTTAGAAGTTTAAGAAAGTTTTTAAATTCCAAAACTGCATAATATTTTTATAATTCTTGAAACAACAAAAATTTTACGAATGCTTAACATTTCAAGAAACTTGATAATTTGTTGTATTTTTAACACTTCAAGACTTTCAACAATTTTGAGGATTTTCAAAAATTAAAGTATCTTAAGAATTTCGGAAATTATTGGAATTCTGAAAATTTCAAGAATCTGGAAATTTTCGTAAATTTCGGAGATTTGAAAAAGTTTTAAGAATTCTGAAAATTTGCAATATTTTCGTTATTTTTAATAATAATTATTCTACATCTTCGAGAAACTTGATTATTTGGCACATTTCAAGATTTTTAATAATTGAGTGAATTCTAAAGGTTTTGAGTATTTTTTTTACAATAGTTCCGAAAATTTTGGAAATTTCATAGATTAAACAAAGTGTTGAAAATCTTGAGAACTGAGGCAGTTCAGATAATACTGAAATTCGGAAAATTTCACGAATTTCCAAAATTTCGAGAAACTTTTGTTTAGTTGGAACATTTTCATCATATTTCAAGATTTTCGACTATTCTGATGAATTTTCAAGTTTGGAGGATTTTAAAAATTTTCGAACTTTTTAGAATTTCCAAAATTTGCAGAACTTCGAACATTTTCATAATTCCATAGGTTTGGAAAAGTTTCAAACATTCTGAAAATTCACAAAACTTCGATGATTATTGAAAAAATTTTGAACTTTTCAAAATTTTCACGAATTTTCAAAGTTTGGAATATTTCGAGAATTTCTAAAATCTAGAGAAATTTCACAATTCAGAGAATTTCGAAAATTTTTCAAAATTTCAGACATTCGAAAAAGATCACAAAATTCTGAGAATCTATGAAATTCTCAAGATTTGCAACAGTTTTACAAATTTCCAAAGTTCAAAGTATTTCGAGAATTCCAAAAGTCTGAAGAATTTTCACAATTGAAAGAATTCAACAAATTTTCGAAATTTCAGAGATTTGAAAGAGATCAAAAAGTTCTGAGAATCCATGAAATTATCATAATCCCCCAACAAAACTCTATTTTTCAAACTTGAATGAATTTCGAGTAAAAAACACCTCACCCCCCTCCGAACGAAATTTCTGGTTACGTCCTTGCAAAGAGAAAAATTCTTTTCTCGTACCTCTGAATTTATTCGATTCCCAAAAACCTTATAAAGTTCAATAATACAAAAGATTGTTCAAATAAAACCTCATATACGTTGTTTCGGAAATCCTAACAAATTTCCTTCAAGTTCAACCTCACAAAGCAAAACACATAAATTTGCTCTTTCGAAAAAAAAATTCAAAACCAATATCCCCCGAGAAAAATATCTAACCATGACCAATATCCAAATCCTATCGTCAACGTTTTTCTCATTTCTGCTCTCTTTTCATCCTCAAACTTTTCCCCCAGTAAATTACGCCCGCTCGTAAATTCATCCCACATTATTGCACACTTCCTTCCCTCCCCCCCCCCGGAAAGCTCCCCCCGCCCGCCTCCCGCGAGTCCTCGGGGAATTAAACGCCCCCCCCCCCCCCCTCCCCCCTTTTCGGCCACGTGGACGAATGAGGATGAAAGCAGCCCTAAGGGCAAAACGTCCCGTAACTCTGACGAAGAAAGGGGAAACGTAGGGTAACAATGAGCGAAGGGCGCGAAAATCCAAAATCGGGAATTTCCCTCGCGAGTGCATGGAGACGCGTTGGCAAGGCTGCCAGCGCGCTACATGCACTCGGCTGCATTCCAAAACTCGTCGTGTTTAAGAGTCAATGGAATTCCGTACTTCGCCGGTTCGCATTTTAATTCTCTCGTTCGAGGGCTATGGAGGAGGAGGCCGGGGGTTGGGGGAGGAAAAAATTGTCGCCGCGCGTCGTTTCCCGTCCGCGCCGTTGGGGTGGAACAGTCAATTGCGGGATACCGTGGGCAACAATCCGAATGGGTTCCGCAATTCGACGATTATGTGGAGCGAAAACGTGGCGCTTTTTTATTCTCCGTGTTTGTCGTTGCGTAGAACGTATTGGGATGCGTTGTTTTGGGTTTTGGGAGGGTTGTATTTGATTTGAAGAAAAGGATTTTTTTTTCGAGTTTAAAGTTTGTGTAATGGTACAGCTTCTATAAGAAGGTGAAGTATTACTACACTTGAATCAACAAATATAATTTCGGAGTCCATTTGCGGAGAATCCGACTCAAAATTAGATGTACGAGATGATTACCAGCAATCAATCAAGAATATTGCAGAACAAAGTGACGAAGAATAAGTTGAAAACTTTTGTTTGTACAATAATGTATATGCGTTATGTATTTTTTAATTCTCTAAAAATTTGTTTTCAAGAATAGTGAATTCTCAAATTTCATTCTTGATTTTCGAATATCTTCACAGCATTTGAAAATATGCAGATTTCAAATTATTCATCTTAAAATCACCGTAACTTATGAAAATCCACGTCCAATGAATCATTCGGAAATATTGCCTGTCAAATCATTTCCGACGTCGAAACTACCCCATAAAAAACCTTCATCCCCGTATATTTCTACACTCCACTTTTCATCAAGCGATTCCGAAACCGTTCGATTTTTACGAGCGAAACATACACGACCTAATGAAATATCAGTAGTAAAACCTACGTTACGTCAGACGCGGCGACTGCATTCAATCATATTTCTCGTATTGATAACTCTAATGATTCGATCCTTTTTCGTTGCAGGTTTCCTGTTTACTTTTCCGGGACTGCAATCTCATCAATGTGAGTAGCAAAACATTTCATATTCCATAGTTAATTTGTTAATTAATATTGGTCTCATTATTTGGTATTCGTTGCCTCTACATTGGAATTCATTTGAAGCGGTTGAAAAGAAAGTTTAAGGACAATGTTTGATTATATATGTTAAGATTTATATGTTCTAAACAATCATATATTATTACGTTCTAGTGATTTGGATAATTATGAAATTTCGAAGTTTTTTGACGAATTTTGATATATTTTTAAGTTTTTAAGCATGTGAAAATTTTGAAGTTGTTGAGTTTTGGAAATTTGAGTTTCAGAAAATTAGAAAGTTCGAAAATTTTATGGAATTTCGAATGTTTGAAACTCGGGAGTTTTGGAAATTTTATTGAAAATATAAGGAAAACTATTAGAAAATTATGAAAATTCCTGAACTTTCAAAACTTTTCGAAATCTCTGAAATTTTCAAAATTTTTGGAATTCTTATAATTGTCATAATTTTCTGGACTTTCAAAATTCTAAAAATACACCAAACTTCAAAAATCCGCGAAATCGTTGAAAATCTTCAAATGTTCGAAATGTTCAAAATTATCAAGTTTTTCAATTTCAGGAATTCGTAAAATTTTCGAAATTCCAATAATTATGGAAGTGTTGCAAATGTATAGAAGTTTCATAACATTTCCTAATCTCTTGAATTTTCGAAATTCTGAAAATTATGAGAATTCCCAAAACTTAAAAAATTTCCGAAATCCTCTAAACTTTAAAATTCTTCAAAATAGTCGAAAATCTTGAAATATGTTGAAAGTGTTGAAGTGTTCCGAAATTTCAAAAATTCGTAAAAATTTCAAAATTTCAAGAATTCTGAAACCTGATAAATTAACTTGTAGTAATGAAATTGAAACGCGAAAAACTTAGAAAAAAGTTAACAAACTCCACAATAAAAAAAGCCCAACAACCCTGAACCAAACGAAAAAAGTCCACGATCACACATGAAATATTGCCCCTCGAAGGTCATGAATTTCGAACAACCAGGATTGGATCCCCGCGATAACGTGATTGATAAGAGATAACTTTTCACTGTAATACAGCTTTTTTTCGCTAGTAATTCTTTTCCCATTGAATAAACCGCTATCGCAGACACGCGGCCGGGTTGGAGCACGTTCCTCGCGTCAAATTCTCATCCCACGGTCATTTGGCATTTTCTGCACGCCCGGGACATCAAACGCAAAATACTAATGTTCCTATGCGACAAAGAAAAGATCTCATTACGGCCACAGATCACGTGCGCGGATATATTATCGTAATATTTATAAAAATTGCCGACAGCGTAAAAAAAACGGGAAAAAACGACCACCGGGTAACATTGGATTTTTACTGTTTTGCGTTTCGCCAACGTTGCGAACGAGGGGTGAATATTTTTCCCTGAAGAAGCTGATACATTTTTGTGGGTGTTGGAGTGTTTTCGAGGGCTTTTGAGAGAATAGAGTTTTTTTTCTGGAATGTGCGGAAATTTGTGAGGAGTTGGGTATGTGTTTTGTGAATGGGAGATATTGAGAACTTTGAATCGAAATGTATGTAAGAAAGCACCCTCCCCCCCCCCCCCACTTTTACCGAGGACGTAGATAGAAATTTCATTCGGGAGGAGCTGAGGAGATTTTCGGATCGCGATTAATTCAGTTCAGAAAGTCGAATTTTGTTAGAGAATTATGAAAATTTCCTGAACTTCAAAACTGTTTGGTATCTCTGAAATTAGTGAAATTTTTGGAATTTTGATAATTGTGAAAATTTTTTGAACTTTTTAGATTCGTGAAATACTCCAAACTTTGAAAGTTCGCGACATTGTTGAAAATCTTAAAATGATTACAATGTTCTGAATTATCAAGTTTCTTAAAGTTTTAGGAATTCGTTGACTTTTCGAAATATTGATAATTATAGAAGGGTTGCGAATTTATAGAATTTGCAAAACATTTTCGAATCTCTAAAATTTTCGAAATTCTGAAATTTGTGAGAATTCCCAAACATGTAAAAATTTCTGAAATCCTTTAAATTTTAACATTTTTCAATGTAGTCGAAAATTTTGAAATATGCTAGCAATGTTCCAACTAAACAAAAGTGTTTCGGAATTTCAGAAATTCATGATATTTTCGAAATTTCAAGTATTATGAAAACTGCCTTCATTCTCAAGATTTTAGAAACTTTTTTTAGTCTCTGAAGTTCCTACAATTTTTGAAATTCTGAAAATTGTCGAAATACTAAAAATTTTCTGAATTCTCTGAATTATCAAAAATCATGTAATGTTTCAAATGATCAAGTTTCTCGCAATGTGAAGAATTCGGAAAATTTTCCTCATTTGAAGTATTTAAAAAATATTTTGAATTTCCAGAATTCTTGAAACTTTTACGAATCTCTGAATTTTACGTACATTTTGTAATTCTTGAAATTTTCGGAATACCAATAACTTACAAAATCCTCAAAATACTTCAAACTTCGGAAATCCTCGAAATTTTTGAAAATGTTCTAAATTATAAAGTTCCTCGTAATGTTAGGAATTCGTGAAATTCTCATAATTCCAAGAATTACGAAAATACTATGCATTTTCAGAATTTTCAAAACTTTTTTACAACTTCAAAATTTGCAACATTTTCGAAGATAAGGTAATTTTCGAACTCCTAAAAACTTGTAAAATTCTGCAAATACTTCAAACTCTGAAAACTCCCAAAATTGTTGAAAATTTTGAAACGTTGAGAATGTTAAAAATTATTAAGTTTCTCGAAAACTTTGACACTTGTGAAAATCAGTATTATCCCACTATTCTCTTCAAAATATACTTGTCTACAATGTGCTAGATTTTTCAAATTCACCCGAATTTTGGAGGGGGCTTCAGCCCCCTCCCTGGCTACGTGCTTCTCCACCGAACATCCCCAAAGATAATCATCCCCGATCAGCCGGAAAGGTGTCCCTTTCTCTCATTTCCGTCGACGCGTTTCCACCGTACTACTTTTCGAAAGTGCCATCCGGAGATATCTTTTCGCCTCCGTGGCCACGGCAACTTCTCGAGCCGCGGTAATGCGAATTATCCCCGCGCGAGATGACGTCACTTCCGTCCCATGCGATGAAGAGTTGAAGGCAGAGGGGGGGGGGGGGTTGAAACGGGGGGCTCGCAATTTCACCCTCGTCCCATTTCCAGACCTATTTATACCTGCGCGACGCGAGCGAGGTATAAAGCTACTTAATACTCGGCTGCTCGCATTTGGGAAGAGGGATGCCTTTAATTGTCTCCCATATTTAATGCGAGCACGCACACGTGTACGACGACTTCGGCGCTGCTGTACCCCGACACATAATTTTCGACTTTCTCGGCAACGTTTTTCGCCCTCATAATTATTCCGCTATTATGCGGGCTTCGCCTATCTTGCGCCGGATTTTCTTCGTGATTCGTAAAATTCTTAGGGGTGGAAGGGGTGTTTTTCCGGTACTTTTGTTCGTTCCTTTTTCAGAATTAAGGATACGTATTTTACTAAAATTTGTGCAAATTGAGAATTCGTGATTTTTACGTACGTTTACGAAGATTAAGATCTTTATTTGAGGAAACTAATGTCGTTTCTTCACTCTAACCTTAAAATTGGTACTTGAAGTGTATTTTTCGGTTATCGTGAAGAAAAGTACTGTATTGCGCACGCTGGCAATTGTTGATTTTGACGTAATGAAGAGTTGTGGCACGAGCCGAAGGCGAGTGTCGCAATCATATGCTTTCTCCCACTCTCCTACTCTTCCTCCCACTCGTCACACAATGTACTATTTTTGAAGTCATAGAAAATTATTCGATGAAAATCGAAATGACCCGAAATCCGTACATATTTCAAATGCAATGGATTTCGATCAAATCGATAAGCCCTGATTCCGATTCGATTTTCGCACCTTTAATCAATGTAAAACAATGGACAGTTGTAGCGACAGCGGGTACACGCGACCACCCCTCCCCCCATCCCGGGATACACGTGGGCCCCGACATATACCCGAGATTATGCCTAGACACGATTCCATATAGATTGCCGTGGAGAGAAGTGTATGCAAATCCCCGCCGGCAAACTGCTGCAAATTTGCATAAGCTTATAGATAAGGAACGCGCCAGAAGTCGGACTTTCCTTATTCGAATTCGCTTCTTCCGCGGGGCTTGAGGTATGGGTGTACATTACGAGGCATCGATCTCGATTAATGCAGTGCCCCCTCTCCCCCTCCCGTTCTCCCTTATACTCAACCCTCTGGGCTCTGCCGAGCCCTTTGAAATTCAACGTGATTTCGCTCTGAGAAATCGGCGGGGTCGTGGGTACTACCTTGGCAAGCACGTAACCAGGGAGGGGGCTGAGGGGGCTGGAGCTGGGTTTTTCGGATGTTTTTCAGGATAATGACTTGTTTTCAGATGTCTTCCAGCTTTATAATGAACTTTTCTTTATTGTGGTGAAGTCAGTTAAATTTTCTGTTGCGACTTTTGCCGGCAGGATTCGAACATTAATGATTTCACTATATGCCAACGTGCACATGGGCATATAGTTTGTCACATGTTTTTCAGAAAAGAGACTTGTTTTGGAATACACTTGAGTTTAGTTGTTAGTCCTTGTTATTTGAGTCAATTTAGTCGGATTTTATGAGACTATCGCCGGCGAGATAAAAAAAATTCCAATAATCATATACCCATTTCCACATGGGCGTTGGGTTCTTCGGATGTTTTTCAGGAAAATGACATGTTTTTAGATGTACCTTAGCTTTATAATTAATTTTTTTTTCTATTTTGGTAAGTTCTGTTTGATTTCAAATTCAGACTATCGCCTGAAGGATGAGAAAATTTGGGATTTCACTATATGCCCATGTGCTTGGGCATTTCTTAAATTTTGAAAAACTTTCGCTTAGTTGGAATATTTTCGATACATTCCAAGATTTTCGACTATTTTGATGACATTCGGAGTTCAGAGGATTTCGAGGAGGATTTAGAAAATTTCAGAGATTTCAAACACTTGTGAAAATTCTGCGAATTTAGAAAATTTTTAGAATTCTCTCATAAAACTATACTTCTTGAATTTGTTGAATTATTTTCAAGTAAAAATCACCTTAGCCCCCTTCGAACGATATTTCTGGTTACGCCCTTGTACCTTGGGTTTTTTTACGAGTGTGCATGAGTGAACTGTGCATTTCAATAGATAAAGGAGCTATTTACCTGGAATTTTGATTGTTGGAGGGAGGGGAGTTTATCAATTTTCTATTGTTGGAGAGGGAGGGATATTTTGTTGTTCCTCATTTTTCACAGTTTTTCGATTCACTGGGTTTGTTCGAATTTTTCTTCAATGAAGGGATACAGTAAATTT
>JAPYZK010009137.1:0-11224 GCA_030522785.1 Platygaster equestris | reverse complement strand
CAACTCGGAGAAATTAGTAATGTTTTTGCCCCCACGTTTTATGGTCCTCACAATTAGTAGACATTTTGCTCTAACGCACCTATGTACCTTTAGGATATATAAAAAGTTCTGAAACTTCCAAATAGTACGATAATTTCCGGAATTAAAATTTTTAATGTTTCCAAACATTCGTAAACTGCCAAAATTTTGCAAATTTTTCAAAAACGTCGCTTCTTCCGAAATGTTCCGAAAATTCCGAATTTTTATCGAATTTTCCGTATTTTTGAAATTCAAGAAATTATTTAAAATTAAAAAAAAAACCAAGTTTTTCAAAAACTATGAAAATTTAATTTCACCAGATTAATAACTTTTCTAACAAAATATCCAAACTCGATTTTCTCGTAATTTTATTACACTCTATACTAACTCATACCAAACCTTATTTTTTCTCAGCGAATGCTCAAATTCTACTCTCTCTCCATTTTCACATTCCGTGTATAAAATTCGTGATTGGCATGATAATTCGCCATGGTTCTTGATCCCACTAAAAGAAACGAGGACGCCGAGTGATAAAAAAGGTGCAAAGCGCAGAAACCCAATAAATCCATCATTCAAAGCAAGTGCAGCATAACAGCTCTTTCTTGCAGGAAAAACTTTCTTTCGCCATTGAATCATCTGTTCTCATTTTGATCTCACATAGTCTACACGGGAGATAAACGGTTTCCATTACGAGATATTAATTTAACATTTTTACCGGTTACATAAATCAACGTCGTAACACACATATTCTCTCATGCCGAACGAAGCGCTTATGGCCGCTGCGGTATCAATGCCAGAGTTACTTTAATTGCTGGAAATAAACGCGCGTGGCGAGCTATTATACCGCAGTCGCGATGATTATCGGAAAATATTACTTTTTCTGCGGCCTTGAAAGGAAAGTGTTCCGAGAGAATAATTTTCAGTCAGTAGTACTCGAGTTTCGACCGATACATGAAGGTAACAGAAAGGTTTCAGCGTGTAGTGTTGATGACTTTTGATTCATTTTTACGGATTTTTGTGTATTTGTTTAGCATTTTTTTGATGACTAAAAAGCACTTGAAAAACAACTATAGATACATCTAGATTTACTTGAAAATACTTTAGATCTTCCAAGATTAATTTTAGATCTACTTGAAAATACTGTATATCTACCATGATCCACGCTATAACTACTTGAGATCCAACAAGATCCACTTGAAGCTACTCTGGATCCACCAAAATCTATTTCAAAATACCCTAGATCCACCTAGATCCAGTCAAAAATACTCTACACCCAGTAAGATCAACTCTAGATCTACTAAAATCCACTGAAACACACTCTATATCCACCTAAATTCACTCAAAAATACTGTAGATCTAGGCCAAATTACACGATTTGCTGTATGAGATCGTTGACCACCCACCTTATTCGCCCGACCTGGCCCCATGCGACTTTTTTTTGTTCCCCAAATTGAAAACCCATCTCGGTGGACAAAAATTTTCATCGAACCAAGAGGTGAAAGATTGCGGACTGCGACAAAAATTTCTTTTTGAATGGAATGAAAGGACTTGAGAAACGCTGGGCCAAATGTATTGACCTCCAGGGAGATTATGTTGAAAAATGAAAAAAAAATTTTCCCGAAAAAATGCTTATTTCTTACTTGGGCCAGGGTCTTATCAAACGACCCTCGTAGATGCACCAATATCCACTCACTTATACTCTAGATCCACCAAGATAAAAAGTGACCCTTCAATTGACTTATTGAACTCTTTCGAATCTCTCGACGAAGTAGTACTTTTTGTTTCTCGGCGTATTTCCTCATAGTTTTTCATTAAACGCATCATCGAGCGACGCGTCCATAAAACTGCGGCACATCACGTTCAATGACACGATTGCTTATGGCGAAGAATCGGTAACGCGATCAATAGAGCACAACGGTTCGATCGGGGCGGAACCGTGGAACGGTTATTGGGAAAAAAATCGAACAATCGTTCCGGATGCGCAAACGGCCTGTCCGAGGTTCTTATCAAAGCGATTAGTGCCCGCGTTTGCTCTCGTTTCCGCGGGGAAACGATGGGCAGTTCGGTAACTGCAAGAAAATCGAGTTTAGGAGTGATACCGAAATATCTGGATTTCGGATATTTCAGTGCTCGATTGTTAACACTAAAAATCTCGAATTTTTAAATTTTCGAATCGGATCGTGACAGTTTATAAACTGGAAATATCTGTTTCGATATTTCTGGATTTTGGAACTGTAGTTGTCAGATTTTTGAATCTTGTGTATTTTAATCGCGAATTTGTTGCAATTTTTGATTTTGAATCATTCGCTTACTTGAAATTTTGATCAGGTTAATTTGAATTTCATTGAGAAGATAACAAACTAGAATCTACGAGCGCTTATTTAATTGTCATTGACTACTATGACAATATGTTCATTGATGTTATTATATTTAATTATATCATACAATTTATTTCCGTAAAAAAATTCCTTCGACGCATTTATCGATTTGAGTTTTCCCGTGCTGAGATCACCAAAATCGACATTTCATAAGATTAAAATTTTTCAAGTACTTCAAAAATGTTCATTTCTTTCATTATGAAATAATTCATAATTTATTCTATGATAATAATATGATACATCATCGATTAATATTATTTTTCTAAGTGAAAATACATTTTCAATAAAAATCAACAGCTGATGTTAATTGATTTTTTGAACTTCGAAAATTGTGCAAATGTTGAGAAGTTCTAAATGTTTGGATTTGTAGATAATTTTTAAATTATTGTAAATTTTAAAAATTGCGCGAGTTATATTTTGATTAAAACGGGGCGAAAATTTATACATTCAGAATCGAAAAATGTTTTTGCAAGTCAATCAATTTAATAAAATATTGGGCCCGCCAAGACCACCCGAATCAACAACCATGGTTGATATTGTGGGTCAATATTTCGTACAAATTCAATTTTTATGAATTCAAGACTTTACATTTATTATAATTATTAATTTATATATATTTAATATAATAAATAATCATATTAAATATATAATTATTTCATTAATTACCTTTATAAAATAACTCATTTTCCATAGTAATTATACAACGAATCACAGAATCACATCACTTTTCGTAATAATCCTCTGTATCCACCGAGATTCAGTCCAGATCCACCAAGATTCACTTAAAAATACTCTGGATCCACCAAGATTAATCAAACTTATTTTTTTAACACAAAAAATAAGTCGACCTAAAAAAGAAATAGAAAAAATGTCCCGGAAAATCCGGAAACATCATGGAATTTCACAATAAAAAAATCTCAACAATTTAAAACTAAAATAGAATTTACAGTTCCTTCATAATTTTCAGATACATGCGAGAATCGTGGACACCCCGTAATTGAATGTAAATCATGTAATCGATGAAAATATTCAGATCGTAATGTGCCGATAGAAGATGAATAGCTTGAGAAAACGGGATCGATGTCAATTATTTATAAGAGACCATGCTGATAAATGTGGATACCCGAGTTCCTAAAAAGAAAAGACAAAAAATAAATAAAAGGATAAGCTCAGTTATTTGCGTGTACTAAAAGTCAAACGATTCTAAGGAAGCATAGAAATTAGTCGTTTGGCTGTCGGAGTTTCGATATCAATAAATAGACGAATATAGAAATGTAAAAAATAGGATCTTACGAGTGTATGCGACTGCGTGGGATCGTCACAATTTTTCCGAAGACGAACGTGTTTTCAATTACACTGTGCAACACCAAGAAAATGAATTCGAATTTCATAGCTGATATCTAAGATGTTGGTACTCATGAGACGATTTGCCAAGGGATTTATTTAGGTTAGCTCAGTTAAGCGAGTAATTAACAATTAATGAAAATTATGTTAAAATCGCCAATTTTAGCTCTTTTGAGTCGTAAAAAAACGAATTATAGGTTTTTTGAGTCGATAAATTCATCTAGCATCATTTCATCCGAAAAATTGCAAGTTGCATCCTTAATACGTAAGAAAGTTTTGATCCAGGACGGAAAATTATAATAGAACCATTATGATTTCGTCGATGGACATGAAAAAAAATTGGAAGAATAATTTTAAAAATGGTCAATTGACTAGATAAATGAAAATGATTCATTGCCAAATTTATGTTCACACGCTTTCTGTTGATTGTTTAAAAAATGATGCAAAAATATTTTTTACTTTCCTTTCAGAAAGTTCATGAAAATCTCTGGAATTATTGTTTCAGGTTCAAGCGATTTTCCTCGGTGGTGTAAAATGGTTCAGGGCAAAATTATTGAAGAGGAAGATCAGGTGAGTTTTTGTACTGTTTTTTATCCATTGTTTATAGCGAGATTTTGACGCTGTTTTTATCGGTACTTTTCCACTGTAAAAATTTTTTTCAGTGGCTCATTTATTTTTGAATCATTTTGCGTGGAAATAAAAACCTTAAATTAATTATACAGCTCGGGATGAAATGCGGATTTCGGAAATTTTTATCTGAACTCGACTAGTTTTGAAATTTTAGAACTTTTTGAATGAAAACAAATTAAAAATTCTGATTTCAAGGTTTTACGTATTTTGGATGGAAAAAATTTGAGCTTGAACTTCCGTTCGGAAACTTCAAGTATGAAATTCAATTTAGCAAGTTCAAGCGAGAAATGAACTTACGAAATTCGAGGTTGTAGTTATATCGACAACTTGAAATTTAGACTCAAATTCTTAAACTTCAAGTTCAAACTTCAGTTCGGAAATTTCAAGTTCAAGCTTAAGTTTGTGAATTTGAATTTTAAAGTTGATATCATAACTTTCAGCTAGAAATCAAACATTTTTCGAAAAAATGTTCAAATATTTAAATCTTTAGGGACAAAATCTAAAAAATCTATGATTTGGAGAAAATTCGATTAATTGAATTTTATTTTTAAATCTCCGCAAACTTTCAGTTTTGGCAAAGGTTGTAAAAATTTGTGCAAACTTGGAAAATTTGCAGTTTCCAAAAAATTCTAAAATTTATGTAATTCTCGAAAAAATCGGAAATTGAAAATAATTTTTCGATATCTTGCAAAAATTGATTTCTTTGACTTCATGTTACATGATTCTGAATTTTTTTGAAAATTAAAATTCAAAATTTACTCGAAAACTCGGACATTTTAGACATTTTTCAAGAACTCAAAAGTCTAGAATTTCCGGAAAACTTTAATAATTTCCACGTCTTCCGAAACCCGGAAATTCTTTAATTTCAAAATGAAGTTGCAAAATAATTTTCAATTTCAGCAAAAATCTTAAAAATCTTCGATTTTACGAAAATTCGAGAAACTAAATTTCCTTCGCAAATCTTCAAACTTTCAATTTTTACGAAGATTATCAGTTTTTTTGGAAATTTGGAGAATCTGCGATTTTCGCAAAATTTTGGAATTCTCGCAAACACAACAATTTTTCAGGAATTTGTAAATTGCTCATATTTAGAAAAAATCGAACTTTTTCCAATCTTACGAAATCAATTTCGAAAAAATTCGATGTTCAGAAACATCCTTCTAAATTCGAAAACTGTCCAATTTCGAAATGATACCGCAAAATTTTTGATTCCAACACTAAAAAATCTGTAGTTTTACGAAAATTCGAAAAATGAAATTTACTACATAAATCTTTGGAAATTTGAAAATTTTGCAAAAGTTATCGATTTCACGATTCTGCATATTTCTCAAAATTCAAAAATTAAAATTCATTAAGTTTTGAAGAAATTATCTACAGTAATTGCCAATAATATTGTATGTTTTCAAAGAAATCTGATAATTTAGCATTATGCTGTATAATTATAAATTTTACTCAAAATGCGGAAAAATAATAAATTTTCCAATTATTGAAAACATTCTCAAATTTTGAGAAAACCTGGAAAATTTGAAATTTTCACAAAATTACGCAATTAATTCGATCTCCGCAAAAATCCAAATATATATTTTTCTCAATTCGAAAATCTCTGAAATTGTTGGAAATTTTGAAAATTACCGTTAGAATCAACTTTTTTCGCCAAATTACCGCGAAAGTTGAAAAAACTTGCAAAAATTAAAACATTTCTTAACATTTCACAAAGGAGACGAAAAAACGTCGCGTAAGAGTTCAATCAATTATTTCAACATCTCATAATATTTTTTAGGAGACGCATAAAATGTCCAAATAATCGACCCTAAATATAAAATCGCCAATTTTCTAATATACTACAAAAAAATAAAAAGAGAACAAATGAAAAAGAGCTAGATCCAAAGTTCTCACGAAAGATGCAAAAATTTACGAACTCCCACGCTTTTTACGTGATGATTTTCAGTATTTAATCTACGAAAATCGATAAATACACAAAATCATCACGTTTTTTCTTCAACTAGGCGTTCACTGTTCTATTTGCCTTTTTTTCCATTTGCTTTTAGTCCCGATTCTTTCGAAACTTTTTTTAAATTGTTTGCATAGGTCTTTCGTTCTTTCGCTTTTGATTCGTCATTTTCGTCATTATGTGTGTATTTCCGTTGTATTATTTTTTAATTCTGTGCCATCGAATTTTGAAAATTGTTTTATAAACATTCTTTTCTCAATGTTTACCAGTTTTTATACACTTTTCCGTTGAACGTTCCGCTACTCTACTTTTTTCATAGTATGTCTCGCATATTCAAGTACTTGCAACCATGATTGCGAAGAATTTTTTAGTTTTTCGTTCTTTTGAGTTGGATTACGGTCATTTTTTCGAAGTCAGTAGCAATGCAAATATGAATAATGTTTACAGGATCACAATAAAAGATTAATGAATTTGTATCTTCATGGAATTTTTAAATAATCCAATTTGGAAGTTTTCGGATTTTAGGAATTTGTAATATTTGACTTTCACGGAATGAGAGGTTTTCGGGTTTTGATTTTCTAATTCTATAAGATTCGTAATTTATAGATGATTTTTTTTTTAATCATTAAAGCTATTTTTCGATTCCACATTGTCAAATTTTTTTATTTTATTAGAGTTTTCGGAATTTCAAGGAGTCACCATTTGTTCCATGGTTTTTCACGAGTTATTTTCTCGTAAAAAATCTTTAATTGCCAAAAAATAAGTAGGGATATCGGAAAAAATCAATAAAATTATTGATGAGTTCTTTTAAAAAGTTCAAAATTTCCGAGTTTTCGAGTAGATTTTGAATTTTTATTCTCGTCAAAGTTCAAAACTTTTCGACATCGTGCGGAAGGATTCAATTTTCGCAAGATAAAAACAAATTTCCAATCTTCCAATCTTCTGAAATAACAAATTTTAAAAAATCTTTGATTTTTGCGAGAATTTCTAACATTCTAAAATTTTGCGGACATTCCAAATTTTATTGTAAAATTTTATTATCATCGCATTATTCAAAAAATCCTCATTTTCTGGGATTTAGTGAATACCTCCAATTTTCACTGCAATTTGACATTTCACAAACATTTTTGCAATTGCAACTCCACCGAAATTTTTAGTTCCCCATAAGATGGAATGTTTCCGATTTTAGATAATCTTATATTTTCGCGAAGATTAAAAATGTTGAAAATTTTGCCACACATCGAAAAAAATCCAAATTTCGAAAAAAATCATACATTCTCCCCATATTTGCACATTCTTTCGATTTCAGCTAAAGATGAAAAATTGTGCAAAGAAGCCAAATCTCAAAAATTGAAATAATTTGCAGTCATTCAAACATTCAGGCAACTTTTTTACAACTTTCGGCAACCAAATCGTCGCACAAATGACGTTCAGCAACGAAATTTTCCCTATTCCACAGCAAATTTTCGAAATTCAGTACCATCTTCATAACTCAACTCGTAAGAATCTTAGAACTTATAAGAACCTTATAAGTCCCCTTATAAAAAACTAACCTCCATAACTCCCCCACTTCCTCAAAAAAAAAAAAAAATACATAAATAAATAAATAAAAGAAAGGTCCAGTCGCGAATACATCGCGTATCTGAAACTCGTAAGAATTTTAGAGCTTATAAGAACCTGATAAGTCGCCTTATACGAAACTAAACTCTCATGACAAAAATCCCTTCGATTCTCATTCAAATCCCGTTTCCCATTCAAACCCGAAAAACAAAAAAGCACCCGATTCGACAAAAACGGAGTGAAACCCGTTCGAAAGGACCACACCTCGCATGAAACCTAGCGATTATGCAAAAAAAACAACCACCCCCCCCCCCCCCCCCCTTTAAAAAAAAATAAAAGAAAGATCCAGGCGTGAATACATCGCGCATCCGACGATCTGACAAATGTGGAGTAGAATTTCACTAGAGTGTTGAATAACGGGGCGAAGGTAGCATGAGTATAGAGTGGATCACGCTGGGACATTCAGTCTTGTGCGGGCTCGCAAAGGAGGCACGTTCAAGCCCAGGAGAAATCTCTCCGCACGCGGAAAATCGTCCCTCGGAAACTCCAACTTCGAAAAAAAAACTCCCCCCCCTGTTTTCCCCGTGATGAAAGACAAACAAGATGGAGTAGTTGTATCCTGAAATCGTTTTTTCGTGAATGGGAAATGGCGCGTGCCGAGAAAATTGTCTCGTCGCAATTGCTGTCGAATGCGAGAATTCGGTAGAGGAAATTGAAAGGAGCCGAGAAGGATGTTGAGCTACAAGGAGAATATCCTGCGGCGCCAAAGGCGGCTGAGGTAAAATTTAGGGGTAATTTGGGTTTGGGTCAGTCTGTGGGGAATGGTTCGTTTCGTAACTAGTGGGGAAATGATGTTTTTGAGGTATGTGAGGTTTTTGAATGATTTTTGGGATCATATAAGGTGGGAAATTTTTTTTTTAGTCAAGCACGTTGAGAGGGCTGGAGCACCCCTCCCTCTCTCCCCCTGGAATTCTGGAAATTTTGAAAAATGTAACACATTGCAAAACAGTATATTTTGAAAAAAATGGTAAAATAATACTGATTTTCACTAGTGTCGAAATTTTAGAGAAACTTGATAATTTTTAATATTTTCAACAATGTCAGGAGTTTTCAGAGTTCGGATGATTTCTAAAATGTTATAGGTTTTCAGAAGTCTGAAAATTTCACAATTTCAAAGTTGTCAAAAAGTTGTAAAATTCTAGAACTGCCAAATATTTTCATAATTATTCTTGAGATGACGAAAATTTTACGAATTCTTAACATTTCGAGAAACTTGATAATGTGAAATATTTTTAACATGCAAGATTTTAATATTTTTGAATATTTTCGAATATTTGAATAATTTTAAGAATTTCGGAAATTACTGGAATTTTGAAAATTGCAAGAATTTTAAAATTTTCGTAAATTTCAAAGATTTGTAAAGTTCCGAAAATTCTGAAAATTTACAATATTTTCATAATTCTTGAAACTATGTACTGAAATTTTTCGTTTTTTTCACATTTCCAGAAACTTGATAATTTGGAACATTCCAAGATTTTTAATGATTTAGATGATTTTGAAAGTTTTTAGTATGGAGAGAATTTTCAGAGATTCAAAAATATTAGAAATTTCAGAGATTGAAAAAACTTTCGAAAATCTTGGGAATTAAGGCAGTTTTGCAGTTTTTATAATACTTGAAATTTGAAAAATTTCACGAATTTCCAAAATTTTTAGAAACTTTTGTTTAGCTGGAACGTTTTTAACATATTATCAATCCAAGATTTTCGACTATTTTAATCAATTCTAAAGTTTAGAGGATTTTGAAAATTTTCAAACTTTTCGGAATTTTCAGAATTTTGAAAATTTCAATAATTCCAGAGATTTGAAATAGTTTTTGAAACTGGAAATTTACAATACTTCTATAATTATTGAAATTCCGAAAATTTACCGAATTTCTGAAACTTTGAGAAACTTGGTAATTTTGAACATTTCAAGATTTTCAACAATTTCGCGAATTTTTAAAGTTTGGAGTATTTTGAGAATTTCGGATGTCTAGAAAATTTTGAAAGTTCAAAAAATTTCGAAAAGTTTTGGGAATTCTGAGAATTCATTAAATTTTCATAATTCCCCCAAAAAGCTGTACTTTTTGGACTTGTTGAATTAATTTTAAGTAAAAATCACCTTAGCCCCCCCCCCCCCCACCTCCCGAAAGAAATTTCTGGGTACGTCCTTGTTTTTCAATGCGTTCGGAAATGATAATGGAAAAATTACGGAATTTTTAAGTGCAGTTTAGTAAACTAGTTTCATGGATCGAATAATGTGAAATTTAGGGGTAATTTGTCTTTGGTTCAGTCCGGGAGGAATAGGACATTTCGTAACTAGTGGGGAAATGATTTTTTTAAGCATGTGAGGGTTTTTGAATGATTTTCGGAATCGTATGAGTTGAGAAATTATTTTTTTATTAGTTGCGATTGAGGATATTATTGCTGTCTCTTTCTAGCTAAGTGGATGTTCTCGTGAGAGAGAAAAGGACAGCTGCGTAGTTGCACGTTCGTGAATTTTATAACGTGGAGGAAACGCGTTCGGAAATGATAACAGTGGGGAAGAGTACGAAATTTCTTAGTGGCGTTGAGTATAAACTAGTTTCGTGGACCGAATTATAATACTCTTTGCATACACTGCGTAACCCTGATTACACATTGGCAGAGAGCGCGCGACCGTTAATCAAGTCCTGATTCTCATGACACTCTTCAGATTGGACTTTGGTTTGAGTTTTCCGGCGTCTTTCGAACGATAATGACCCATTTTCTGTGGCGTTTTAGAGATTTTGATGGGGACTTGAGAAAAATTGTGAATTTTTGAATACACTTAAACCCTTCATATTGTCCACTCACTTCGAAAAAAATTAAAAATTTGATAATTTTGGAATTTGAAAACTGTTTGAAAAAATAAAATTTAAATATTAAAAAATAGAGATTTCCATGAAACTCTTTAGATTGGACTTTGGTTTGAGTTTTCCGGCGTCTTTCGAACGATACTGATTTTCTGAGGCGTTTCAGAGATTTTGATGGAGACTCGAGGAAAATTATGATTTCTTGAATACAGTTAAACTCTTCATATTCTACACTATCTCTGCCTTGGTTTCTTCTCATATTGTACCGTTTGAGAGTGTTGTTAAACTGTGGAGAATACGAGAGACTGACGAGATTTGCAAAAAATAGTTATTATTTTGTGTTGGAAGGAAAACTTTGAGAAAAAAAGATCGAAAATAAAAGTATTTCGGAATTGAAATGACTAGAAAGCTTTTTTTGGCTCCGAGTCGTGGATTGAAGGGTCTTTTTGAAAATTGAATTTTGAAATCGAT
>JAPYZK010009135.1:0-11497 GCA_030522785.1 Platygaster equestris | reverse complement strand
ATACCATTTTAATCATTTTATGAGGTTCTAGCTCAAATTTCCTTGAAAAAAAAATATTTAGAATTTTTTTCGAGGCAGTGGGATTTGAACTTGCGACCTTTGCATCAGAAATCTGATAGTTAACTTTCTTGTCCATCAAATCTATGTCAATCTGGATGCTTATATTCAATTTGAGTTGAAGAATTGTCAAATCCTATAAAATCATATGTTTTTACGTTTTGTAATTGCTACAAAAGGTTACGAAAACGTATCAAATATTACTATAAAAGAAACTCCTTATATCAGAAAAGTTTTTGTATACAAATATGAAACTTTTTAGACAAATCGCGAAGTTTTTATAAAAATGAAGGTTTTATAAAAAATTCGGAGGCTTTTAATTGTTCTTATAAAAAAACAGATGAATTCTATGAAAATTTGGACAGATTTTATAGAAAAATGTGTTTTTATAAAAGCACTTTATAAAAATCGAAAATTTTATATAACTTTGAATAAAATCGACCTTATAAAAAAACGAATTTTTATAAATCATTAGCTGATTTAATAAAAATTTTGCCTATTTTTATAAAAACTACAATCACTAGGGAGAATTCAAATACTTTTGAGTTTCAAGATAATTCTTTTTTCCTGTCATTAATTATTTCAACTTGTCATAAAAAATTCGCGGGGCTTTGATTTCGGTTCTGTTCATTTCATCTTGAAACTGACGTAATCGCAATTTTCGACCTGGGAATGAGTGTTTTCTTGTCAGCGTAAGGAAGACCTCGTGACGAGTTTTGAAGGTATGGGAACTTGGGAAGGCGGTGGCGGAGTTGAGGGTTGTTGGTGGGATCGCTGGGATGCATAATGAGCGGATAAGCCTCGTAATCCAGTCGCGGTGGAACACTGCCAGACGGAAGAAACCTCGACTCAGAACACCACCCACTGCCTGTTCGTCTTGAACATCCAAAATCCCAGCTAATTCCCTAACCAAACCGAAAGTATTCTCTACATTTCGGATTAGGTTTTGGTTAGAAATTGGTCGCGACTTTTACTGCCATTTCGATAAATCACAATCAGAGATAAAAAAAATGTTGTTATTCTACCGTATAATGAAAAAGGTGTAAAATGAGGAAAAATGAGATCTTCGAAACGTTCCTTCGTTCCATCATTTCATAATTTTTCGATAAATTCCGAAAAAATGCCAGTTTTTTTACTGTTTTGCGTGAAAAAAGTGACACTCGCGTGAAAGATAAGTTTCTTCCTCGAATGGGAAAAGATACATAAATTTTCTCCCTGGTTTGATTGCAAATACTTGCGCCGCCTGACTCTTTCAGAGCGCGCCCCACAAATGCTGGAAAAGGATCCTCAGTCTCTTCAAAGTCCTTAATGATTCCTCTAATGATTCTTCTCTATCATGCCAACCGACTGAAAAAAATCAGATATCTTCTTTCCGCGATGAGTCAGATGAAAACTCCGCTCGTACGTTGCGCGTTGATACGACTTAATTGTCCTTCGTCGCGGCAAAAACGAGCTTCGTTATCAGCCAAGGTTTTAAAGAGACAAATTTATGTCTCGTTGTGAAAGAACCATCTTGGATATAAAAAGTTGGACAAGTAAAGGAGCCCCTCGTTTCCTTGGTTTCGGCTGTTTGGAATAGACAGTTTTGATTGCTTGGCGTCGTTTAAAAATATGGTAGGTGGTATACTTTGTCTCTCAATTTCATTTTACGAGACAAATTAATTGAGATGTAGATTCAAGTTCATGTTCGTGATGTACATTTTTCATATCAAAATTTCGCATAGCTACGCGAAGGAAAAAGTATAGTAGGCTCAACCATATTAATAGTAACGTTCGTGCCAACCATACCCATTTACACTTCCATCGTCTTCTGCTTTTCATAACGCAGTGAATCACATCCTGCCCAAAGAGGTGTTCTAATTTTTCAAATCTTGCCTTTATCTTGGTCGATCACTTTTCACGAGAATACATTCAATTTCGCGGCCGGGGTATATTAATTCGCGCGAGCGCGACACGGGGAAATCGTGCATGTGCATTCAAAAGTAAGCGGATTAACAGCTGCAAGCTCTCGTTCTCGGGGCGATGGACTTTGTTAAACGAGATAAAAAGATTAGCGTCATTCGTTGCATTAATCAAGAATTGGGACCACGGAAGGTTCGAAAAATTGAGGTACTTTGTTTTCGTTCTTGCAAAAATTGAAGTAACCACGAACTTTTTACAAAGTTCATCGCATTTAATGGCGTTTGTGATAAATGTTTTCCAGAAGTTTCTCGATATTCGTCAAATTTACTCAAGGTCGAAATTTCTTCAAAGTTTAGTGCGAAATTCACGTAAGCTCTGTACGAACGATCTTCAGTACAGGTTACCCTAGTGATTCTAGTTTTTATAAAAACCTTATAGACAATTTTTGTAAAAATTTTCATAAGGTAGGTTTTATAAGAATTTATAAAATTTGCATTTTTTATAAAGTTGTTTTATGAAAGTTTTATAACCAAAAATTTTTTCAACATTTTTAAAAACATGTAAAAATGTTCCTCACCTTTTTTGGATCATTTTTATGATGTATATACCATTTTTCATTAGTTTTCTGAGACTCTAGCTCAAATTTGGTCTCGAAAGGAATTAAAAATTTTTTTGGAAGCAGCGGGATTTGAACTTGCAACATTTGCATCAGAAATCTGATAGTCAACTTTCTTGTCCATCAAATCTACGTCCATTTGGATGCTTATTTTCAGTTTGAGTTGAAGACTTTTCAAATCCTATAAAATTATATGTTTTTACGTTTTATAATTGCTAAAAAACGTTATGAACATGATTTTCTATTCCCTTGTGTAATAAAAACGTGTCAAATACGTATTACTATAAGAGAAATTCCTTATATCAGGAAAGTTTTTTTCATAAGAATATGAAACTTTTTATAAAAATCGCGAAGTTAAAAATAAAGGTTTTATAAGAAAATTTGGAAGCTTTCAATTGTATTTATAAAAAAATAGAGGAAATCTGTGAGAATTTTGACAGATTTGAAAAAAAATTTGTATTTCTAAAGTTTTTATAAAACCACTTTATAAAAATGAAAAATTTGATATAACTTTTATAAAATCGACCTTATAAAAAAACAAATTCAGTTAATAATGCACTGATTTAATAAAAATTTAGCCTGTTTTTATAAACACTACGATCACTAGGGTAGACAAGAGTAATTTCAGTGATGGTAAAAGCTTTAGGGAAAATGAAACACACAAAAATGTCTTTTAATTTGACTATAACTTTTCCGAAATTTCACTTGTCCCTACAATTTTTAGCACGTTCAGAAAAAAAGGAATCTCATCAACGTTTGTTTCTTCGAGTTTTTTTTTCTTGACTCTTGTTGCACTTTTTTATTTCTCGAGATAAGGAAGGATTTCATGGTCACATTGTCTTCTCATTAGCTCCTCGTTAGTGGCCGGAGGATCGATTTTCCATCTCCTCTAAACGAGCGCTCGTTAATTAAAGCGTTCTAATTGGTGACGATTTCGGCTCTCTTGTTTGCCGACAAGATGAAAATACGTCGCTGAAAGTGCTACCGTGATATTTTCTGGCGCTTGGCGATGAGAAGCAGCGATAACGAGGAAAATCGATACGAATTATTAACACAAGTATTGCCAGATTGAGCGATTTTCGTATTTCTGTTGTTGATCTTTCCATAATATACGAGGGTTATGATATTCCTTTTACTGGGTGTTAACCTAATTCTACCTAAATTCAATTTATATTGTATCCTCCCCAAAAACAATGCATTACTTTCTCTGCTGAAAATCTTCTATCAACAAAGTTTCTCGCGTACCTAACATTATGGTAAATCAACCAATTGTCTTACACCAATGATTGAGACTATCTTCAATCATTTTTGCATCATTCATCCGACTTAAACTGCCAAATTCTTCTCTCACCGATTTCCAAATAATCCCCGACTTTAAAAAGTCGTTTCTACATCCTTATCAAGCGGAGCTTTTTCCCGCCTCGCGCCCCGTGATTAATGCACGGGGTTACTGAGAACTTTGGGAAATTATGAAGAATCGACAGTTCCTTTCATCTTGGCCCGACGGAATTCATTAGTACGCGTTTCTTGCGGCCGAGCGTGGGACGTTGAATGAAAACCGGGAATCGGGAAATGATCGATGCGGCAAAAGGCGGAGAATGCTGCATCGGCGGACACGCGTGAATTATGCCCGGGGAGCTTTTTACACCGCGACTGCCGGTGACACACGTTTCGCGCAGCTGACCCGCTATGATTTCTTGTCGTCGCTTCTTCTCCGCCGCGAAAATCGTACACGTAATTTCTGTTTTTTTCCCATCCTCCACAGATTCATTCACTCTCGGAATCTAAAAACGTGAAGCAACTGTTAATTATTAATGAAAACGCTGCCAATACACTCAGAAAAAATCAAGTACTTTTTATGAGAAAATGTTATAATAGGAGATTAAGATGTATGAGGTTTTATTATACAGCTTTCAATTGTTTCTAAATGTCTATATTGTAGATTTTCGCATACATGAGGTCTCGGAAATTATCCCCGTACCTCTTCTTAGTCCAAGAAACCTATTTATCTCATTATTGTTAATAGTGTGTAGTGCGTTGTTATCACAACAATTTCTTGTCCCAAAATAGACTTGGCGCGAACATATTTTTGAGTTAGAGTATAAATTCGGAAATCGTTGAATTCAATTACGCTGCATAAGTTGTATGAAAAACCCTCGAGTTGCAAAACAATGAAGGTTCGTTCATCCACGCCAGATTAAACGCAATCTGTAGTCCTCGGTGGTTCCTAACAGGAAGAAGATTTAATGGACAGTGTGCGACTTTTCCTTTTTTTAATTTTCCACGCGACGAAGTTGGGACGTGATGATCCTTTAATTCCGCAGATAATGTTTCCGTCTGCTTCCGCATTTTGTTGGGCACGTCTACGACATGAAAGCCGGGTTTTCGAACCTTACATTTGTCATCCTAGTCCTCCCGTTTCTTCTTTCGGTTCCATTTGACATCATTCCGCGTTATCCTTTTGTCTTTAGGGAATATTTTAATTCTACCTCTTGTCCCCATCTTTCTTTTTCAACTGAAAAACATGGAAAACGTTTTTTCATCGAAACCTATGCTGATTTAACACATTTTTTTCGGATTGTAGAACAGACTTACTTTATTCATCGAACTTGTATCATTCATTTTATCTATCTTTTTCTTACGGGCTTCGTCTGCAGATATTTTGTTGTTCAAATTGTTCGTAATAATGAAAAACCTCAGAAAATTGTTTGAAAATTTGTCCAACTTTCTATAATTCTCAAAACATGCATATTCTTCTTCAGCATAAATCTTCAAAGGCAGGTGAGAGTGGAATATTAATTAAACTTCAGTGTTGGAGAAATATTATTCACCCTGCTGTAGGTCAAAATGAGATTTTTGAAAGCATACATTTTTAATTATGAATAACCTGGGGAACGTTGGAATAATTTCGCGATAAAACGTTTTTATCCAGGAAAAAATGACGCGGAATTTTCGCCACGTTCCGACTTGCCGCATTCGTATCGCGAGACGCGAATTTCGCGCACATTTTTCAGCCCCGCAATGAGATTAAAGTTCGCTCCGGAAGACTTCATTCACGCTAAATCCGCGAGGTTCTTTGAGCCGTTGTTGTTTCTGTGAGTCGCTCCTCGGCTGCGGCTCGTACGTTATTCCGACGCACAATGGCCGTCGCCCTCGTTAACGTATCATAGCTGGGGCGCGATTATTTTTTCGCTGGGATAATCATCCGAGTGTTTCACGAATGGGAGAGTTGTACAAGTTTGCGCGTCGAGGTTTTTTTAGGGCGAAAAAAACGAATGGACGCAAATGTGCTCGCGACACATTCATTCTGATATATGAAAATAAGTAGGGAGAGCAACTTACAGAGGGACAAAGATCTAGATAGTAAGAATTGTTGGGAGAAGTTTTGGAAAATGTTAGCATGTCTCTAAGGGAGCAGAGAAAGGAATGCACAGGGTATCAAGTTTTTTTAACTCAAGAAATTCAACAATAACTTTCTAGAAGTTCTGTTTGATATATGCTGCCCTAGTGATTCTAGTTTTTATAAAAACCTTACAAAAAAATTTTATAAACATTTTTATAAGGTCGGTTTTATAAAAGTTGTATAAAATCTGCATTTTTTATGAAGTGGATTTATAAAAGTTTTATGGACAACATTTTATTTATAAATTTTTTTTTAAGATTTTTAAAAATATGCAAAAATTGATGTAACCTTTTTTGGATCATTTTGCTAATGTATATACTATTTTTCATCAGTTTATGAGGCTCTAGCTCGAATTTCTTTTCGAAAGAAATTTCAAAATTTTTTGGAGGCAGCGCGATTTGAACTTGCGACCTTTGCATGAGAAATCCGATAGTCAACTTTCTTGTCCATAAAATCTATGTCAATTTCGATGCTTATTTTCAATGTGAGTAGAAGAATTTTCAAATTCTATGAAATCATATGTTTTTACGTCTTGTAATTGCTAAAAAACTTTACGAACATGATTTTCTATTCCCTTGTGTAATAAAAACGTATCAAATATAATTGTAAGAGAAACTCCATCGATCAGGAAAGTTTTTTTCATAAAAATATGAAACTTTTCAAACATATCCCGAAGTTTTTGTAGAAATAAAGGTTTTATAAGAAAATTTGGAGGCTTTCAATTGTTTTTATAAAAAAACAGATGAAATGTATGAAAATGTTGACAGATTGTATATAAAAAATTTTTTTTATAAATAATTCACTGATGTTATAAAAATTTCGCCTGTTTCTATGAAAACTACAATCACTAGGGTGAAACTATCTAAAATGGCCCTCAAAGTTTGATCCTGTTTCACATTATGAATATATTCACGGTTATCGAGCTTTTTGTATTAGAACCCCTTTCTCTCTCGAAGAAAATCCTTGTTTCACCGTTGATATGTGTTTTCTCTCTCTTGGGAGAGTGGCTAAATGATTCTACACACTCTGAACGTTTGACTGCGAGAAGATCGAGTTAGCGCAACGGAACGCAAGAAAGGCGCCCGGGCGAGAGTGAAACATAGTTGCTCTTATTCCCCTAAGTCAACAGGTCTGGGACCGTCTTTACGGCCCGAAGTTAGATTAGCTTTCGCCAAAGTAAATGTGACGATCCGTGGATGGTGTACACGCCGTAAAACGCGGTGATAAGCGTGGCAACATCCAGAACGTTTCAACGTCGTTCTCGTGTTGAATCCCCTCCTCCCCCCTTTCATACTCATCCTCGAGTGTTTTATCACCGCTTTTTTATTGCTCCGCTGTTTCCTCGACTCCTATTTTCTCGTGCCACCTAATGGAGGGTCTTTATTCGAAAAATTGCAATTGTCCCTTGCTTCCTTTCCCCTTTTTTCTTGGTCCCGTAGGAAAAATTAGCGTTTTCCGTGGCGAGAAAACGCGAGGCTCGTAATGGATCATGAATAATGCACGCGGGAAATAATATCGCGTTTTACAACGCGTAAGTATATTCCGAAGTTGGCGCGTCAAGACACTTTCGGTGTTCGAGTTTCGGAATTGTCTGAACAACGCACGAGAACTTTTTTCTCGCGGAACAATAGACGAGATTGATGCGTTAGGAGAGGGTTTAAGGATTGGTCGCTGCACGCGAGAGGTGGTTTTGCATGAGTCGTCTTACAGAAACAAAACGAATAATCCGGGGCGAAATTTTCTTAGCTTTGGGTAGTTTCGAACATTTGAAGAAAATTGACATGGAACTTTTGTCTTGGATTTCTCGGAAAAATGTATGGTTCATAGCTGTTTTATTAATTCTTAGATATCTTGTGTAGAAAGCAGGGACTCCCGTGAAAGCGGAATCGATTGCAATTTCGCGACGCCGCTTGCGCGGGATATCACCTTTTTTTCATTTCTTTGGAATCTCTTCTCGTCTATCGACGAGTCGTACGTCTTGTTTAATGAAATCAGAGCGAAATTGAATCTTTAAGTGGATTTTTGTGACGGGGTTTGATGGGTTCGTTGATAGAAGTGCTCCAAGTTCTTCGGTGATAATTTTTCCGCATTTTCTTAGGCCAGGTTGAGTGAACCATGCTCGCATTCGTCTCGATATTTCGGATGAAATCTAGAAATTTGTTAAAATTGCACATCCCTTTGGTAACGTGTTTGTACAGTCGAAATATTCCTAATTGTAGGGTAAAAACCATATGATACCGTTTCGTCGTATTTCGTATGAATCTACACGTGGAAAACTTTCCCGCTAACAAGAACGATATAGATGACGATTTTTCAATCGTCCTCGTTGGATCTTGTTAGGACCGAAGCGATATTTTTTATTCAACGCACACGTCATTCCGGTATTTTCGTAAATTGGCCGTAGCATCCGAGCATTTTTCATGCCGCTCCGGGTTGTTCTACCCGGTCCTTCGGCTCGTCAAAAAGTTTGAAGAATGTTGGCATACTTTATGCAAACATTCTTCGCGCCGGGTTATTATCCCAAGTATACCGCGGGATGGGAGGACTTTGCGTTGGCGACACATGCCCCTGGAGCACTTATGCGCGGCGCGCAGAATGGGATATTGAAAAATCCTCGCCTTTCAGCGGATTCTGCCGCCGCCACCCCCGCGAGTGGATGAATGCTCCGGAGCAGCGAGGGTGGCAGGTGCGCTCCCTGAATTTATCGGCCCGAGGAGCTTCAACTGCTCGGAGATACCTACGAATCGAACGCCTCGATAATCGATCAACGCCGCTGGATATCTTCCCTCGTTTGTCATTGGGGTCCTACTGAGTTTTCATTCGCACGTCCTCGTTTGCTCGATAAACCTTCGATTTGTTTGAGGCCGAATTGGGGTTAGATTGCGCTGAGAGAAATTTCAGGTGGTAAGAACCAGGCAGTGCTTAGTTGAAACTTGAGGGTATCGACAAAGTGATGATATTACGTCGTACTGTCGACTTCTTCAGGGTCAAAGATAGTGTGAGCAAATTAAAATTTTATGGACAAGATAAGTTATCGAGTAGTTCAGTTGACATAGCATTCACTGCCATTTTTGTTGTGGGAAAATGTCTCCAAATTGGTCAATATTATTTTTATGCAATTTTTGAGCGTTTCAAGCCTTCGAAAACATTTGCAAGTTTTTACAAATACTGTGAAGCTGTTTGAAGTACTGGGAAAAGCAGTCTAAATAAAATTATCATAAATTAAAGAAAATTTTAAGATTCTCGTAAGATTGGATAGAGGTGTAGGCATTGAAACAAGTGTTCAAATTCAGTACGGACTTTATTTGTTGCAAATAAGTCATTCATCTACAAGATCTTTTCTTGACATTTCTAACCCTGTTTTTTTACTTTTTTACAACCTTTTCGATCGGGACTCGCATCAACACAATTACCAAGGAAAGAGTCATACTCTTCTCCTTCGTCACAGTCCATTATATATTTCTCATTTCCCAAAATTTGTATATATTTGGAACAGTCAGGTGCATATGGGCCAGCAGATCCCAGCTGTGAAGCAATACGAATATGTCATACAATTATCGAACGATTTCGAACATTGAGTGTTTTACATCGGCGGAAATATTTCGAAAATATTTTACGTGAATCTATACATATGGAAGTAAAGTCGAAATTTACTCCGGCTTTGGTAATCGTTATTTTCGTGCCAGGGAGCAATCGTCAACCTTGGCGATGACGAGTTTTTTTGAGCGAGCCGAAATCAAGCAGGGTTGAATCAATAAAAAATATATCATGATAAGATTCAGATTTACTTACTTGCGCGGAGTTTTGAACAACCAAAAATGTGACTACGAATGAAGCGATGCAAAATATTTTAAGTTCAAACTTCATCTTGGTGTGAAATAACGTACAGTATTGAAATTTTTCGCGGTCACTTGCATTTATATTTACTTTGAAAGTGAATGATTGGTTGAGATAAAGAAGTGAATTGCTGCATTTACGAATGATTGTTCCTGATAAACAAAAAGTTAATTGCTGGACAGTTACGTGTATTTTGCTGTATCATATAAATATTTGCTAGAATTTTTTTTTGTACTGGCGTTTCTTGTTATATATTATTATATAGTACTTTACTTTCATTCGTTGTTGATTTCTGGTTTGAAGTCCTTCAAATGTTCAAACAAATCGCAGTCAAATCAATAACATTTGATGAACACTTTGATCCGTCGTTAAACGATACATCATTCGATTATTCATCGTTGAGGTGCTTACGTCAGTATCGTCTCGAATGCTTTTTTTCTACTTCAATTCAAACTCTGCCAATCATTCCTCTTGAAAAAATCCTGAACGAATTCATTTCGTTGAAATTCCTTGGCGCGTGTTTTTTACACAAAGATCCTCATTAATCCGAATGCGATGAAAGGAAAAAAGGTGTCCATTGGCGCTGGGCTCGCGCTGATAAGAGAAGACCCGAAGATGGGTAATGGGAAAGTTTAGGTCAAGGCAGGAGCAGGAAAGAAGGATTTCCTCCGAAAATAGAAAACATCAGAAGCCGGAACTCTCGAGACTGTAGTAAATCGCTTCGGAATCAGAGCTTTTTCTCGAGTATGTTTTTGCCTGGCAGCGCACGTGCACAAGAATTCGAGAAAATCCGACAAAAATCACGTTGCTGCCATTTTCGAGTACTTTTGAGGTTCGATTCGTATCGCTCGTGCTTAATTACCAGTATATTCTTTTGCTCGTAACATTTGTAGGGTTGAGCACCGGATAATTGAATGTGAAAGAGTAATTGCCACATTTTGCTTAATTACGGTATTGATTTACAATTTTCCTGTAACGTTATTTTCGCGATTTATGGAGGCCGTTATTCCGCAAATTCTACAAAATTTTCGTTGGTTTTCACGAATCCTTTCATGTTTTTAGACATCAGTGGAACTCTTCGTAAGTTCTGCTTCGGAAGGGATGGTAAATAATTTTTGAAAATCTTTCAGAATTCGTAGGAATCCTGAGAGTAAATCAAGCACTTCAAAATAAGTGCGAATTCATCACATTCCCGTGAAGTACTCCAGAATTGTCATGAATTTTTCAAAGACTTTTTTTTGAATATTCTGCTCCGAACACTTTTCGGATTGTTTGTTACTCTTTCTGAAGATCGGAAAGAGGAAATTTTGCGAGTTTCGCTGAGCTGGAAAAAGCACTTGGAGAAATCACTGCAATGGACTCTGTTGGCGAGCTCGTATAATCCTCTGGAAAAAGGGGACTCTGCTGTATTAGAAGAAATTATAGTCCGATGGGTTTTTTTTATCTTGGCAGAACATTCAATTTTGTGAGAAGATGTGACTTTATTGATCTGGTCATGTTCATCAATATCATGCACGAATCGTTAATTATTTGTAACTACGGTGCAAGTGAGTTTCACGTACTTCAAAGTTACGAAATTTTAAGTCGATAGTTTTGATTCCTCGAAATTAGAACATTCTTGGGTCATTTTATTAGAAAAGCAGTCGCCAAAAATGATATTATTCTTCTTCGCATACCAGCGG
>JAPYZK010009125.1:0-11758 GCA_030522785.1 Platygaster equestris | reverse complement strand
AGAATTTTCAAAGTTTGAAGTATTTTGAGGATTTTGGAAGTTATTCAAATTTTAAATAGTTCAAAAATTTCGAAATTTGGGTGAATTTCAGATAATAATAATAACAATAATAATAATTTTCATAATAATAATAATAATAACAACAACAATAATAACAATAACAATAATAACAAGAATAACAATAACGATAATAATAATAATAATAATAATAATAATAATAATGTACGGCAATTTATGGTTGAATTATTTTCCATTTACGAAGAATTGGTTGCGCTATAAGTTTATACACGTAATTTCAGAGATTTGAAAATGTTCCAAAAATTCTGAAAATTCACAATATATTCATAATTCTTGATATTGAGAAAATTTTACGAATTCTTCACATTTCGAAAAACTTGATAATTCGTAACATTTCAAGATTTTCCACCATTTAGAGAATTTCGAAAGTTTTCAGTACTTCGACAATTTTCAGAATTCCAAAAATTTTGAAAATTTCAAAGATTCAAAAAGTTTCGAAAATCTTGAGAGTGAAGGCAGTTTTTGGAACTCTAGAAACTTTTCAATTTTTACGAATTTCTAAAATTTCGATAACCTTTTATGTAGTTGAAACGTTTTTGATATATTTCAAGATTTTCGACTATTTTGTGAAAATTGATTGAGTGAAAGTGATTGAATGAAAATTTCAGGGATTTAAAAAACACTTGACAATTCTGAGAATTTCAGAAATTTTTAAAACGCTCTAATAAAATTTTACTTTTTGAATTTGTTGAATTAATTTTGAGTGAAAATCGCCTTAGCCCCCCCCCGGAACTAGATGTCTGGTTACGTCCTTGCTGATACATCCTTAAAAATGTATAAAACGTCCGGGAAAGTTGTAAATGTAAAATGTAAAAGAATAAAAAATATTCCCAACTGCTCGAAAATTAGTCCAAACACTCAAAACACAGGAAAACGGAATTTGAAAAATTCGTCATACTGACGGTAAAGGCCCTCGAAATACGATAACAATTTTGTCAGCTTCTTGAACTATCCGGCAGTTCCCTGCAAGCCTAACTAATCCTAACAGCCATTGAAAAAACCATGCTTGAGCTATCTCCGCAACTGAAGCCTTTTTTTCGTATTTCCATGTAACACCACAATTTCCATAATTCCGAGCAAGAATCAATTCGGGGCGCAAAAAGCAGGCGAAAAAAGGTAATGGCGCGAGCAAGTCGAGCCGCCGGAGCCATGATAAATTTAACGACCGGAAATTGTGGCCAATTCTCGGGGCCATTTTCTTCACGAGGAGATTTTGGGCTGTTCGTTCGGCGGGCCCGCGTCATTACAGACGGTGACTCAGGAACCAGTTTTTCGCCGGGCCCCGGGACCACTTTTTCTTTCATTTTTGTGCGGCCGGCCCTGTGTACGAGTGTACGCGACGACGCGCCTTACCGAAATACTTCGGCCCTGCGCGCACAAATTCCCCCCCGGCCCATCGCATTTTTATCATTTTATTCGCGATTTTTTCCAAAATTCAACTTCTTACATTATTCATTCGATAATGATTCCAATACTATCAGAATTGTCATAATGTCCTAACAGACGATAAAAACGGTTATCTCGATGAGTTTAAATCGAGGGGCGATTTGCTCGCCGATAAATGGGAGTCATGGGAGTCGAGTCCCACATGACTCCCAATTTAGGAGTCATGATTACCAAGTTGGGAGTCATCATTCCCAGCGATGTCAAACTTTAAACATGTCAAAACTCGATTACCTGTAATCTTTGGGATTATCAAAAACTTCAAAGTTGGGCATGTTCGGAAACTTCGGAATTCCAACATTTTTGAAACTCACAAAATTTCCGAAACTTTTAAAACTTCACAATTTCATGAAATTCCGAAAATTCCAAAGCTTTGAAAGTTCCAAAATTTTGAAGATTCCCAAAATATACAACTTCAAAACTTCAAAATCTTGAAATGTCAAAAATTTTGAAATTTCTTCGCTTAAAAACTTCAAAATATTCGAAAGTATGCGGAATTCCCAGAACTTTAAAAATTTCGAAACTTGAGAATTTCGTATCTTCAAAATTCTTCAAAACTTCCCCGTTCTTGGAAATTCTCAAAACTCAGAAATTCCGACGTTTGAAAAACTTCTCAAATTTCGAAAATTCTAGGTTTCATAACTTCAAAATATTCGAGCACTTCAAAACTTGCGAAATTTCCAGAACTGTAAAAATGTCAAAACTTGATAAATTTACAATCTTGAAATTCCTAAAATTTCAAAGTTTTCAAACATTTTCAAAAAATTCAAAATTCCAACATTTCAAAAACTTGTAAAATTGCCGAAACTTCTAAAACTTCAGAATTCCATAATTCTTCGGAAATTAAAAATTCCAAAGCTTTATAAGTTCCAAAACTGCATTATTTCGAAATTTCAAAGTTCTACAATTTCAAAAATTACGAAATTTCTAGACTTTATTAATTCCGGTTTAAATATTGTCCGATCAAAAAATTATTCATACATCAAAAAATGACATGAAGAGATCAAATTTCATAAACACCCCAAAAATGAATAGAAATTTTCACCGCAAGTTTCATTCATTTTGGAGAATTTTCCAGGAAAATCCGGAAAATCGTCAAAAACTAATTTTAATCGACATTATCGTAGTTTGTTCGCAACGTAGAATAATTTTATTACTCATCGCGGAAGCACGTGAAAACGTGTACGAAGATTTGCATTTCCCAGGCGCTTGCAGGGAATGTGTGCATTATCGTGAGCCAGTCGTTTCTCAGTGCATTACATTCTCACGATGCATCCCATTAAACGAGCCATCGAGCCTTGTGGAGCGCTGCATATTGCAGGCACGTGCTGTAGATAATGATTTTCATATAACGATACTTTTATCGTCGGCCATGCAGTCCGTGAGCAACGATACGAGTACCAGCACTTATTCCACTTACACAAAAAGAAAAAAAAAAAAAAAAAAAAAAAAAAAAAAAAAAAAAAAAAAAAAAAAAACGTTCTGTACATGCTTCGATAGCCTTCGTGATTTTTGTAGGGTGATAACGGAATTGTCTGCGAGATATGAAATGCGGTGACGATGAAATGCGAGACAATAAACATAATAGTTTGCGATTCTGATAGAAATCGAGTAGTTCAGATGCACGTGGAACGAAATACGAAAATTGAAATATAAGAGGTTAGAATTTAGAGTTTCTAGAAAAATTCCATTTCATTTCCAGGGCTGCGATTTCCGAAAGATTTCAGAAAGATCGGAAGCAATGAATAAACCCCCACCTTTTTGCGATTACTCATAAAAACTTTGGGTAAAATAAATGTTATTATGATCATAATTAGTATTATTACGATAATGATATTTGAAATTATCGTTTTACCTTTTTTTTCGAGATCATGTTAAGTATTGATATACGGAAACAAATTGAAAAGTTATTTCTGAGCAAAAAATATGTGATAAAATGAAAATTTTCCGAAATTATTAAAAAAATGTGTAAAATTGCGCAAATTTATGAAATTTTCAAAACTTTCGAAATTGACGAAAATTTTGAAAATGAGCGAAATTTTTGGAATTTCTTTCAAAATCGACAAAAAATTTGAAAATTAGCAGAATTCTTAAAATTATGAAGCATTTCAACATTCTTGATATTTCCGAAATTTTTGTAATTTTGGCAATGTTTTAAATTATCATTTTTTTGCAGAATACTCAGAATTCTGAAAAAATTTTGAAATCTTCAAAGTTTTTAGAATTTTACAGAATTCTTACAGTTTGTAGAATTTGAAAATATTAAAAATTCGAAAAATTTCCACAATTGTTCAAACTATTAACGTTCAAAAATTCCGAATATCGAAAAAATTGCGACTATTCTTCAAATTATAATAATTATTCCTAATTTTATAAATATTTCGTAATTTTTAAAATTTTCAGAATTTTTCTAAATAATGGTCAAATTTTGGAAATTTTTGAATCTTAAAAAAATATTTAAAACTATTATCGTTGTTGATAAAAAATTTTCGACTGTCCTCTCCCAATGTAAACCTGTATCCGCCTTTGTTCAGGGTTTGAGCGAAATATCGTCGAATCGTGCTGAATTATGATATTTTTTTTTCTTTTTTTTTTTCAAATTTTATAAATTCTTGGAATTTTTTATGTTCTAGAAATTTTCAAAGTATCGAATTTTTGAAATTTTTCAGAATCATAGAACTTCCGAACATTCTTGAAATTTTTACAATTTTTAAAAATCTTGGGATTTTCAAAAATTTTTAACTACTTAAAATTTTCGAACCTTACAGAATTGTTCATATTTTCGGGATTGTACAATTTTCGAAACTTCTAAAATCGTCGAGATCCGAGAATTTGTCAAAGTCAAAGCATTATTTGAAATTCTTAAACTCTTTTAACTTATCGACATTTTAATAAATTATACATGTTACTGAAATTATAAAAACTATCAAGTTTTTGGAAATTAGCAACATTTCGTAAAATGTTTCAATTTTTCATTGAATCAAAATAGTAAAATTTCGAATAGTAAAATTGAAAAAAATGTTGCTATTTTGATGGTGACAACAATTGGGCGAATTTCGAGAATTCTATGAATTTTAAAAACTAAGAGTATTTTCATTCGATAATTCCGTAAATTTTGTAAATTTTTATTGTTTCGAAGATATTCCAGAAATTTCACAATTTAACAACAATTTTGATTAATTTAAGAAAATTTTAAATTGAAAAATACTCACAATTTTGGAAAGTCGAATAATTTCAAGTTTGTGTCTATATATTTATAAATAAATTTCAACTTTCGGTAATTTTGGAATTTCAGATACTTTTGACAATACTAAAAATTTTGAAAAACTTATAAATTTATGGTATTCGAAAAATTTCGGAGGATTTAAAATAAAATGAAGTAGTCTAAACATGTATAAAATGTTAAATTCCCGAAAATAGTAGGAATTTCGAAAATTCCTAGCCGTTTGATATATTTTCTAATTCTGAACATTCGAGAAATTTTTACATTCTCGAAATTGTTAAAAAAAATCGAATTCCAAAAAATTTATATAAATTGGAAAGATTAAAAAATCTTGAGTTCATTGTTGATGTCGAATATTTTCATAATTTGAATTTTGTTCACAATTTCAAAAAAATGAGGAATCCCAAAAATTTTTGAAATATCTTTGTCCCCCCCCCCCCCCCCCCCCCACCCGATAATAAGTCCTCCGGGTATGTAATGTCCATGAAGTGGCCACCCTATACCCGTCCCATGAAACATAAATGAATAATAAAAAACCTGACCAAGGGTCAGTGTATTTTGACAAAGCATGTGATGTCATACGTGAGGTCAATAGGCCAATGACTATTCGATCCGCAGCCGCATAAAAATCATCGCCCACCTGCGTCCTGCGGACGATTTTATGTAGAAGGAGAAAGTGAGGTGTCCCGACCTATATAATATTCAAATCTCGGTTTTGTTAGGCAGGCGTATCTTTAATAGTTTTTTTTTTTTCTTTTTTTGAGAGATTAATGAGAATTCAGATAGTGGCGAGAAATTTTCAAGGAGATGCACTGAAAATCAAAAGACGCGAACATCATCAAATTTGTTCGTCCGCAGATTAATTGTGAAGTAGTATTTGGAAGTTTTCGGAAGTTGTCGTGCATTTTTCCCATCAGCTATGCAGATTTTGTCGTGATGTAAAGAAATCAAAGTGAAAATTATAAAAATTTCATTACTTTCTTCCAGTTTCCTTATGCTGAACCGAAAAATTATGATGTAATATCAAGATTCAATAACTCTGCACAAGAACGTAGCCAGAAATTTCGTTTGGGAGGGGCTAAGGAGATTTTTACTCGAAATTAATTCAACAAGTTGAAGAAGTAAAGTTTTATCAGAGAATTATGAAAATTTCCTGAATCCTCAGAATTTTCAAAACTTTTGGGAATCTCTGAAATTTCGAAAATTTTGTAAATTTCTGAAATTGTCAAAATTCTCTAGACATTTAAAATCCTCAAAATACTCCAAACTTTGCAAATTCGCGAAATTGTTTGAAATCTTGGAATGTTAAAAATCTTCAAAATTAGCAAGTTTCTCAAAGTTTCAGAAATTCGTGCAATTTTCGGAATTTCGATAATTATGAATGTATTGTAAATTTTCAGAATTTCCAAAACCTTTTTCAAATCTCTAAAATTTCCAAAATTTTCAAAATTCTTGAAATTTTGAAGTTTCAAAATAGTTAAAAAATTTTTTAAAATCCTCTAAACTTTAAAATTCTTCAAAATAGTCGAAAATCTTGAAATATGTTGAAAATTTTCCAATTAAACAAAAGTTGTTCGAAATTGTAAAACTTTGAACTTTTTTAAATCTCTGAAATTCCTAAAACTTTTTGGAATTCTGAAAATTGTCAAAATACTAAAAACTTTCGAAATTCTCTTAATTGTTGAAAATCTTCGAATGTTCCAAATTATCAAGTTCCTCGAAACGTGAAGAATTCGTAAAATTTTCGTAATTTGAAGAATTATGAAAATATTGTAAGTTTCCAGAATGTTCGAAACTTTTACAAATCTCTGAAATCCGCGAAAATATTGAAGTTCTTGGAATTTTCAAAATTTCAATAACTTCCAAAATCCTTAAAATACTTCAAAGTTCGAAAATTATCAAAACTTAAAAATCTTGAAATGTTAAAAATATTCCAAATTATCAAGTTTCTCGAAATGTCAGAAATTAAATTTTCGTATTTTCAAGAATTATTACAAAAATATGGTGAATTTTTAGAATTTTGAAAACTTTTTGAAACTTCGAAATTCTTCAAAATTGTTGAAATTTGGACAATTTTCAAAATTCTGAAAAGCTGTAAATTTTCTGTAATCCTCCAAAATCTTGAAATTCTCAAAATTATTGAAAATCTTGAAATGTTGAAAATATTATAAATACTAAGTTTCTCGAAAAATTTGACACTCGTGAAAATCAGTATTGTTTTACTATTTTTTTCGAACTATACTTTTTTGCAATGTGCTAAATTGTTCAAATTTTCGAGAATTTCGAAGGGGGCTTCAGCCCTCCCTGGCCACGTGCTTGACTCTGCATAATCCAATCAAAAAATTCAACACTCAAAGACATCTCAATGAACCCACTGAAAAAAGTGTCCTACACGAATAAGCTTCGGGCACGTCGTGGACCGTCTTTTTTCCTCTCCCCTTTTTTTTCAACTTGTGCCACTGCAGGGCCAAAAAGAAAAAGAAAATGTCATGAAGGAAGAGGAGCATATTATATTATTATGATATTATGTAGGAGGGTCTGAAAGAGAACGGAAAATGAGGGCCCGAGAAAGAGAGGGAAAGAGGAAAAAAGGGGGCCTACTGCTTTAATTCCTGCTATTATTGAAACATGAGTGTGTAGCCACGTGCCAGAGGACCAACCACTGGGACTCCTCGATACCTCTCGAGGAAGGGCTATTTTGCCCATTTCACCTTTTCTTCACGCTATGCAAAACGCTTTTGGGACGCTTGTTTTCAGAGGATTATTAGGGACCTCGACTCTCTCCTATGTTTTGGCCTGTCAAAGACCTGCAGTTGGCGAAAATTTGAATTTAATGCCGGTTTATTGGGATGAATGGATGGAGAGCTATAGGAGAGCTTTTTGGTGTTGATGATGAGTTTAGGGCGTTTTCAGGATTTAAGTAAACAATGGAATGAGATCGTCTGATTTCAACGGTTCATACATGCGACCAGTTAATTGCGATCATGATAATAAATGTAGGGCACAATTTTGGTACCTTGATATTTGTGTTTAAGCTTGCGTAATTGGGAATGAATGAGTGATATACATCAGAAATTGACATATTTTTTGTGGGAACGTAATTTTCCCTTGGGCGACGTTTTTTCACTTGGACTCGAAACTTTGGAACTTTTGAATTCTAACTTGCGTTCTTCGGACGTTGCATTGTTACAAGCACGTAGCCAGGGAGGGGGCTGAGGGGGCTGAAGCCCTCTCCGAAATTCTGGAAAATTTGACAAATCTAGCACATTGCAGAAAAGTGTATGTATTCTGACAAAAAAAAAAATTAAACAATACTGATTTTCACAAGTGTCAAAGTTTTCGAGACTCTTGATAATTTTTAACATTTTCGACATTTCAAGATTTTCAACAATTTTTGGAACTTTCGGAGTCTGAAGGATTTCGAGAATTTTACAAGTTTCAAGAAGTTTGAAAAATTGTAAATTTAGACAGTTTTGAAAATATCGAAGTTCTGAAAAAGTTCTGAAAATTCTGGAAATACACAATATTTTCATAATTCTTGAAATAACGAGATTTCTGACATTTCGAGAAACTTAATAATTTCGAATATTTTTGACATTTCAAGATTTTTAACAATTTTGAGAATTTTTCAAGTTTGAAGTTTTTTGAGGATTTTGGAAGTTATTGGAATTTTGTGAAAATTCCGAAAAAAGTACATTTCGAAAAAAATAGGAAAACAATACTGGTTTTCACGAGTGTCACAGTTTTCGAGAAACTTGATAATTTTTAACTTTCTGAAAATTCTAAGATTTTCAGAGTTTAAAGGATTTCGATAATTTTACAAGTTTTTAGAAGTTTGACAATTTTCAAATCTTTAAAAATTTTTTAAATTTCAAAGTTGTAACAAGTTTGAAAAATTCCAAAATTTCACAATATTTTTATAATTCTTGACATTACGGAAATTTTACAAATTTATAACATTTTGAGATACTTAATAGTTTGGAACTTTTAACATTTTAAGATTTTTCACA
Source organism: Platygaster equestris (assembly GCA_030522785.1). Lineage (NCBI taxonomy): Eukaryota > Metazoa > Arthropoda > Insecta > Hymenoptera > Platygastridae > Platygaster > Platygaster equestris. The sequence continues at coordinate 3,004 of JAPYZK010009125.1, read as the reverse complement.
ATTTTGAGAATTTTCGAAGTTTGAAGTATTTTGAGGATTTTTGGAAGTCACTGGAATTTCGAAAATTTAGAGAATTCCAAAATTTCCGTAAACTTCAGAGATTTGTGAAAGTTCAAAAAATGCTGAAATTGTACAATATTTTCATAATTCTTGAAATTACGGAAATTTTACGAATTCTTCAAGTTTTGAGAAACATGATAATTTGGAACATTTCGAGATTTCTAATTATTTGGAGAATTTCGAAAGTTATTAGTATTTCAACAATTTCAGAATTCCAAAAATTTTATAAATTTCAGAGATTTAAAAAAGTTTCGAAAATCTTGAGAATTAACGTAGTTTTCATAATTCTTGAAATTTTATAAATTTCTAAAATTTCAAAAAACTTTTGTTTAGTTGGAACATTTTCAACATAATTTTCAACATATTTTCGACTGTTTTGAAGAATTTCAAAGTTGAGAGGATTTTGAAAATTTTGAAACCTTTGGGAATTTTCAAAAATTTCGGAATTTCGCAAATTTTGGAAATTTCAGAAATTTGAACAAGTTTTGAAAATTCTAAAAAATTACTTCTATAATTATGACAGTTCCGAAAATTTACGAACTTCTGAAACTTCGAGAAACTTGATCATTTCGAAATATTTTGAACATTTCAAGATTTTCAACAATTTCGCGAATTTTCAAAGTTTGGAGTATTTTGAGAATTTTAAAAGTCTAGAGGATGTCGACAGTTTTAAGAATTCCAAGAATTTCGAAAACTCCAGAGATTTTAAAAAGTTTTGATAATTCTGAGAGTGCAGGAAATTTTCATTTTCTTAAAAAAAAACTGTACTTTTTAAACTCGATGAATTAATTTCGAGTGAAAATCTCTTTAGCATTTGGGTGCTCAATTATTCGTAACTCAACGATCTCCGCGAGAGATCAGGTATATTCGAGTTTCGAGGCTGTAGCAGCTATCTGTCTCTCGGCTTCTTTGCAGCAGAATCTTTCAAGATAATATATTATACTCCGAGGGGGTGGTAACACTTGTTTGATTCCATTCCGAGAATGGGCTGCTTAACGCTCGCTCCATTTTTCTCCCGTGGAAGTTGCGCCGAAGCCACCACAACGTTTACCGCGGTTTCTCTATGTTTCACGCGCGACTTTGCATCCTGCTTACGTATCTCATACTTGCTGCATTTTCAGTGGCGGATCTAGGATTCAATCCTGGGGAAGGGGCCTTTGGTTTCTCGACTACATTTTCAAAAATGCGAATAACTATTATATTCATTAGTATAATGTGAGTAAGACTTCATTTACAGATTTAGACTCACTTTATACAATTCAGAGTTAGAGGAGTTTTTGTTATGTCGAAATAGACATTTTTCGATTTGGCTTCAATTAATTCATTCCTTCATTTCAATCTAATACAAGAATGACGGAATTTTTGCATTATAATTCCAAAAAATATGTATTTTTGAAATTTTTGAAGTTTTACACATTTTCAAAGCTTGCATGAAAATTCTGCAGTTCCGAAGTTTAGAAGTCTGGAAATATGGAACAATATTTTTAGATTGATAAGCTTTACAGAAACGTTTTGAGTTTATGATAAACTGCGGGAATTCTGAAAACAAAATTTATTATCTTTGAAGTGTTAAATTTTATAGTTTAATATTATTTATGTGTATATTTCCTTATTTTAGTATTTTACTTAATGGATTCCAGATTTGCAATGTATTGACTTATCGATTTTTCAATTTTTGTGTAATGTAATCATATTTGAAAAAAAAGAAGGTTTGAAAAATTACACTTTCGAATTCCAGAATTTGTATCTATAATGCAGAATCTCCGAAATTCCAAGTTTTTGATTTTAGGCTATCAATTTCTGAAATTTGAAGATCCAGAGAACTTGGCAAGAAAGAGAAATTTCGCTCCATTTGGAGTTTGAATTCTGGAATGAAGATAATGTAGAATCTTGATGAATCGAATGTTATGATATAACATTCGATATATAAATATAATTAATTCGATTTTCAAAAATTTCAAGCTAAAACATATTTTAAGTTAAAAAACTTTTCAATATGTTTTCGAAGATCAGGAAATTCTGTAAAAATTAAGATTCAAAATTATATCCTAATTTTGACGATTCATATTCCCGAAAATAAAATTCTAGATTCGAATGTTTGAATCTTTATATCCAAATACTTAAAGATTGAACAAACTGAACATTTTAAAATTTTGAAACACTTTTTTTTAAACAGTGGAATTTTGAATAGTTTGAAATTTGTTATTTCGAGAATTCCAAATCCCCAAAATTTCATTTTACATGTGAAATGTAAGAATTTTTATTTTGGAAATATCAAGAAACCTTGAAAATTCCATTTCTTGAGGTTCGAGATTTACCTCCGAAATTTTTAATATTAAGCGAATCCTTTCATTCGGAAACTTTCGAATTCATCATATATATTTTACTATACTGAAACAATAAAATTTTCAAAATTCATAATTAAAGATCGCCGACTACGAGAATTCAAAATCCGAAAAATTCCATTTTTGATTGAAATACAGTCTTGGTTGTCTCAGAAATTTAGATTTTTGGGAGTTTTTTTGGGGGGGGGGGGGGGCATAGCTCCCCCCCTGGATCCGCCACTGTGCATTTTTCAGTAGAAAAGTGAAAAAAAGGAAATCTGGCCCTTTCTTCTCCAGATAACTCACGTTTTCGAGTAATAATCCGTAAATCAATACTCCATCGAAATTTCGGAAAACCTCGTAAAAATTTTCAAAAAGTCTTAAATTGCCCGTATCGCCAAGAAAATTTTCCCAGTGCTCAAGAAAACCGGAGCGAGAGATCAGAAAGATCAAGTAGATCGAAAATACATAATGGCGCTTGGCGCCGCCGCGATCATTCTTCAACAACCCACATTTTTTTCGCCGAGGAGCTGGAAGACGTAAAATTGCTTTAATGGCCATTCAGAGACACGCCGTTGTGGGGGGGGGGGGGGGGGGGGGGGGAAGGGGGGGGGGGGGGG
>JAPYZK010009106.1:0-10355 GCA_030522785.1 Platygaster equestris | reverse complement strand
ATCGGTATAGGATCATATAAATATGATCTTCCAGAAGCCAAGAACGATATAACAATATATTCTTCGTACATGCAAATCGCTGCTCCATCATTGAAATATGGTTTATATCAATTTAGGGTACGTCATTTTAAAATGACTTACTAAATATCACCAATGAAAACTTTTTTACAGGAGAAGAGATACATATTGTTTTGTGTATTAAGTTGAAACAAGTCGTCAAAGTTCTCGCTCATTTTGAGGAAGAGAAGCCAGTTTTGTTCTTTTATACGTCTTCAGCTTGTGGGGCTGAGATACGAAAATTGCTGGGTATGAAAGACCCTAAAGGTGGATATTACGATCCAGCCAGCAGTGGTAACAAATGAATATCCATTCATCAAAATTTGTGTGAATTAAAAAAATATATTGGCAATCCTGATAGAAGAGTTTGCATGTAAATTCAGTTGAAAATTTATTACAAACTTGTTCTTTTAGGAAATATATACTTCTCAGTCCTTTTTTGGTACGAAATATAGTTGGATCAACAAACTGAAAAACTATGAGCCTGTCTACATTTTCTAGGAGAGAGTTACTTTTGGAAATTATTTTAAATATTCAAATAAATGTTATATTCACGTTGCAGATCATACACACAAAAGGATTTCTATTTTTCCTGAAAGAATTACCAAGAAATCGAAGGATTCACTGAGAAAATTGTTCCCTGATAACTTGGTGGAACTGGATTCTATGGAAGCCATAGTCTTGGCGCGAACGTCTTAATCATTGATGATTCTTTTTGAAAAGCGAAAAAAATTTTATTTTTGTTCAAAATGGACGGTGTTTCATAAGAGACGTACCAAAAGATAGTGGTAATATTTTTTTCTAAATAAACGACACTTTTTGTGAGTTATTTTATGACCGTGTTGGAAAGTCATGTCACGTGACGTTACTCAAAACGGTATTTCAGTAGATGAGTGAAAAAACCTAGTATATATTTTGTATACGAATTTGCGTACTGCGCTAAACTGGTGAAAAAAAAGTTTAATATTTTATATCACAGTATCATATGTATTTTCTTACATTATTATTTCTATTTTCTTACGATATTTGAAATGTTTTTTGTGACATATGACTTTTTATGAAAATTTGTTGTAATTCATGTATTTTATATAGAAAAGGGTTTTAATACAAAAAATAAGAAACATGCATTCTGAAATCATAAACTGTATGGGAAGAACAAAAATGGACGAATAAGTTATCACTTTTGCATCTTTATTATTTACAAGGGTACACAATAATCATTATGAAATCAATTTCTTGAATGTTGCGCCTCTTGTAGACTGTCATCTGCTGTACATTTAAAATCCAATTGTATTCAAATCTGATACAATTTTCAAACACTTCGAAGTGTACAAACCGTTAAAACATCGATTTTTATTTTAAACGACATTAATAATCAACTTTAGCCAAGGTTTGGAATTCAAACTTTGAATACAATGTTTGTATATACGAACTTTGTACAGCTCTTGCTAGGGATTTTATGTTTACTTTGCTGGTACGTCCTAAAATACCTAGATTACTAGAAAGAGACAACTGTACAAACACATTGTTTTCGAAGCCACGCCCCTCATTCAGCGCATTTTGTATATCTATATATATATTTATCACTTCCTTTTCCAATTATTACTAGAACATAAGAACCAATCAGAATCGCCCGTGACTAACGCCACGGAAAAACCGTTGATGACCGTTATCAAAAACGCGAAAAACATATAAACAAATACATCGTTCTTATTTAATCCATTTCCACCGCCGTCCGAGTAATCAAAAATAATAACAACAGAAATGATATCGCGGGCATTGGCTGCTGCTGTGGGTAAAATCATAGCAGATCCAAAATCCACCACTGTCAGAGAACAGGTTGACGATGCGACAGTAAAAGTCCTTGTGCGTGCGATAGCACACGGTGAGGGTAATCCAAACAAACAGATAAATGACTCGAAATTTCATTGTTTTCGCATCCCAAGCGATGATTTTACCGTGGCCGATCTTTTGGAATACGTAAGTCTGGTTTTTTTCATTTTGTTTACTAACAGCAAAAGTAGGGCTTGGTTACTCCATAATGAAATTGTGGCGCTTGACTCTTGGTTTCGGGTAGTTCTGAAAGTTTATCAGTTTGTGATTACATGAAAAGGTGATGGAATGCTGTATTTTTCATTGTTTACGAATTTTTTGATTAAATTAATCGATTATTGTTGTTGCCAGTCCTTTGTTCGTGGTAAAAATTATAAAAATAAATACAATAATAATATTAAACACTAATATCTAAATTATTTGCAGGTGAAAATTCCATTGGCGCCAAAAACGATAGTTTTTTTTATTCCTGGTTCTTCAAAAGCTCCTGTAAATTACATTGTCTATGTGAAAGAGGAAAAAAAGAAAGCTCAAATGGGGGACCAATCACAGCCTTCCACTTCTAGGTAATATATTTTTGTTTTCCATCATTTTATTGTTTTTTATACAAATTTTATGAAAAGTCGTTCATTGAATTTTTGCATAACATTTTTAATGCCAAAACTTCCCATTTTTTTAATTCTCTAATTTTGAATTTGAATTCCCAAATTTTGATATTTCCTAACAGTGAAATTTTTCAGTTTTTGCTTTTCTTAGGAAATTTCTTTTGAAACATGTGAAATTCACAGTATTTTCACTTTCAATTTTTGGGCACAAATTTAGCAAATTTTGTGGTTTTTCAGTCTTAATTTTCAATTCATACATTTTAGAATTCGACTTTCAAAATATTTCAATTGAAACATTTCGGCATTTATAGCATGAAAATATTTTTTTTTAATCTGAAATGTTGAGAGGTTTTTTTTATTTGATGAATTTTTATTACAATACTTTTTTTCAGATTCAAGGCCAAGGCCAAAAAACCATCAACTAAGATAAAAAAAGTAAATACGTCGTTTTAAATATGTGTTTGTAGTTTTCGTATGGATTTTTCAACTGTAATTTTTTTTAGAAAGAAGATTCAAGATCCAAATACGTCTGCAGATGCAGGGCTTCCTCGAAAAATCCCAATGAGTGCCAAAAATGCAAGAAAAAAATATTGATCAAAATCGAATCGAATGATCAAGAACTTTTATTGGTGGGATTTATTGTTAAACTGCAAGAATTAATTTTTTTTTACATTGGAAAAATTAGTGCAACTAGAATAAATTTTATTGCTTTCACATGATTAATTTTTTCGAAAATTTGCAAATATGTATACACGAGTTTTAATGTAGTATTATTTAAACATCGTCAAATTCGAATTAGTTCCAATTTTGATAAAATCGAAAAATTTTGAAGTTGCAGATTTTGTTTGAAAATTGTACTACTCGTTTTGTTGGAAATTTGATATTCTGAAATTTAAAAATAAAAGAAAAATTGCTCGAATCATAATTTAATCGATGTTTTCGTAAATAATTTTGATTATTGTGGTTATACAATTTATTATCGTCGTTTTTCAGAAGACTCCCAAAAAGGAAGTCAAACAAAAAGTTTCGAAAGGGGCGAATCCAAAAATGAAAAAAAAAGTGAGCTCTTCATGGAAAGAGATTTTTGAAAATTGTGAAGATGCAATTGCGCTCAAGTGTAACGCGGCCAAAATCGGTTCCTGCAGATACGATCTCAACGAGAAGGTCATAATTTCGTCCAGGGGTATCTTGATTCCCATTGCACCCGGAAGCGATGGTTAGCCATATTTCCAAAATTACCTTAATTATAAGAATTTTTTTCCATGCAAAGTTTTTTTATCCAACGCCGTGGAAAAAGTGCGTACTTTTCAACTGTTATCACTTTTTCCACGTGTAGGATAAAATGAACTTCGCAACGAGTGGAATAATAATGTATTTTTCCACTAGTTGCGAAATGTACTGATAAGGTTGGCGATAGAATAAGTTATAATAATTGTGATTCTTGGAGGATTTTTCTGAAGTTGACACCTTACAAGAAAATTAAATTTGATAAGAAGTTGGGAAAAGTTAAGAGATTCTCGAAATTTGTATGATAATTGAAGTTATTTGTGACACGAAGAAAATTATTGAAATATAATCGAATAATTTTTTCAATCCACAGGAAAGGAGATCCGTTTTTTGGACCTCGATGTTGGCGATATGGTTTATGTTTTTATATGTTTCGACGCAGAAATTCCTCTTTTGTATTTTTATACGACCCTTGCTTCTGGTGAGGCGATTTGGAACGATTTGAAGATGAGCATACCAAACAAATGCGCGGATGGTGATTACATTTGAAATCGTGTAAATTTGTGTTTCTTGAAAATAATATTTATTATATAACAAAAATAATATCATTAGCACTTCGGTGTATGAAAAAAATTGTTGAAATTTTTATCAAACTGATGTCTTGGGACCAAAAAAAAGCTTCGAAAGTTGAAATATTTTGATATTAAAATAGTTGGAAAGTTTTTTGTTCATCTCTGAAGAAGTTGATAAAATTGATGAATTATTATTAATGCAAATATAATCAATTTATGTTACCTATCGAGACATTTCATAATTTGTCCAATTTTTGTTTCAGATTGGGAAAGACATGGAAGAATTTTGCTTTTTTCTGAGATTTTTACCGAAGAATCGAAAGATTTCCTGAGAAAGGTTTTTTCGAATAAACTCAAAGAACTGAAAAAAGAGGAAGTTCGTGGGATTGGTAAAAGTGTGAGAGTCCATTTCAAATTTGAGATTCGAAAAGTTATGATTAACATTTAAAATAAAAAAATCTGAGAACTTGGTATCGGAAAACCTGATAGTTTTATCATTTTATCATTTACTGATTTAAAGACGTTGACTCTGAATGAAAAAAAATTTGTTGATGAGCAAATTCGAGTATCGAAATTTTGAGTTGAAAAGTTTGAGCTTGTGTTTAAAATAATAAAATAAGCAAATTAATGTTTTTTTTTTCTATTTTCAGAATTGGATCCAACTGCACTTGGAAAAAGAGAAAGCTGAGATGTCCAAGAATCAAACGCGTTCGGGGAGGAAAATCTTCAAGATAAAATAAGGTAAAATAGTTGTAAGAATTAAAAATTACCATAAAACTCAAATCGATTCACACGATGCAAAACACGCCTTGTGAAAAACTTGAGGCTCTGCATAATTTTCTAGAATGTCAAAATTTATGACAGCAAAAATGAGCAATGTAGAGTTTAATTTTTCGAAAAAATGACGTATTTAAAAATTTTTTTTTGTATATTGAAAAATTTTTTGTTTCAATATTCTTCAAATACTTGAAACTTTAATTTCAATTTTTTGAAAAAAATTCCCATTTATTGAGAAATTGTTTCAAGATGAATTTTGATGTTTTCAAACATTAACGTTTCTCAGATAAAAAAAAAATACTGACAAAGTTCCTATGCTATATTTTATTCCAAAATTTAAAGAAAGCTTTATTTGGGTGAGAAATTAATCAAACCAAATCTTAATTGTTGTTACATCTATACATTGTTTATTATATACATCACATTTACAGTTTCATGTCATTTGGTCTTATACTTGCAAATTTGATAGTACTTCAATTCACTGTATAAAACAAAAAATACCTATATTTACAACTGAGTCTCGCAAATCAGATGAAAAATTCACATGCCAAATTTGTTCGATTTCAAGTAAAAAAAAAAAGTAGGAAGAATTTTGTTTTTTTTCGAAAAATTATATTTGATGGAACTCAAAAATTTGTAAACTATTATTTATTTGTTTACAAATTTTTGGGTCGAATGTTCCTGATTTTACATAACACTTACTTTATCGATTTGAGTAGTCGATTGTACCCAGTTAAAAAACAAAGGTGATACAATAATTTATTCACAAGGTTCGCACCAAATCTTTGGGAGAGTTCGAAAACTAGAGAGATTTCAGCATTTATTAGGATTCGCGAAAAAGCTGATTAAAGTAAAAAAATTGAGCAGTTTTATTCACTCAGATTTACACGTTTTTACTCTTAAAGAAAATGTTCTAACTGAACGATACAAATTCTCTTAAGCAGAGTGAGTATTTGTAATTTTGCTTGATTTTTAAAGGGATTGTTACGAATTAAAAATTGAGCATAAGTTCATTTTATGAAAAATTGAGATTTTATATTATATTGTAATAAAACTAATTGAAGTATATTAAAATATTACAAAAAACTCCATTTTCTATCGAATAATAAATTTAAGTCCATTCAAATTTCCGAATAAAGTCCTGATACTCAAAAATCAAGATGCAAAAAAGTCGGCTAGATTCCAAAAATCGATTATTAAGAATGCAGCCGAAAATTTTTACAAAATTGCAAAAATTTTATTAATTCAAAAATGTCAATTAAGAAAAAAATCAGTTAGTCGAATAATAAAATCTAATGCCATTTTAATTTCCAAAAAAATTCCCTATACTCGAAAATCAAGATTCAAAAAAATCGACTAGTCTCCAAAAAAAATAAAAAAAAAAAAAAAAAAAAAAAAAAAAAAAAAAAAAAAAAAAAAAAAAAAAAAAAAAAAAAAAAAAAAAAAAAAAAAAAAAAAAAAATCCACATAAGAATTTTTTACTACTCAAAAACCAAGATGCAAAAAATCTTCTAGTCTCCAAAAATCGAGCATTAAAAATACTGTTGAAAATTTGTCAAAATTGCACAAATTCAATGAATCCAAAAATGCAAAAAAAAGAAAAATCGACAGTCTCCAATAATCGCGTATTGAGGAATTTTTTTTAGCGAAATCCGTCCAGATTTTTGAATACAGTCGAACAACTTTCAAATCGCAGAAATTTAATTAATTAAAAAATAGGAAAAAAATCGACTAGTAAAATAATAAAATCTGAGTCCATTCAAATTAAAAAAAAAAATTCCACATAAGAATTTGTTACTACTCAAAAATCAAGATGCAAAAAATCTTCTAGTCGCCAAAAATCGAGCAATAAAAATACAGTTAAAAATGTGTCAAAATTGCATAAACTCAATGAATCCAAAAATGCGAATCGGAAAAAAATCGACAGTCTCCAATAGTCGAGTATTAAGAAAATTTTGTTAGCGACGGACGAAATCTGTCCAGATTTCATAATACAGTCAAAAAATTTACAAATTGCAGAAATTTCATTAATCGAAAAATGCGAATTAAAAAAAAAATCGACTAGTATCATTAGTATCATTAGCATCTCCAAAAATCGAGTCCTAAAAAAACTGCCGAAAATTTTCCTAATCGCAAAATAAAAATGCCGCAGAATTAATAAATCCAGAAATGCGAATTGACAAAAAAAAATCCGGGATCAATGTTGACTTAGGCGTACGCGTGCACACGCGAAAGAACTTCGTCATTCGATGATTGTTGGGGGCCGTAGTAATTAAGTTGTTCATAATGCGCGTCGCGTTCGACGTCATGTTCCGAGTGTCACATGGTGTGTTGATGGGGGATCATGATCTCGTAGCCCGCCGAAGCGGCGAGGCCTTGCTGGTGCTGGTGGTGGTGGTGGTGATGGTGGTGGTTGTGCGAGTTCGCGATCATTTGGTGCGTTTGGTGATAATACTGGTGGTGTGACATGTTCGAGTGACTCCCGTAATACACTTGACTTTGTTCGATGCTTTTCCCTATAACCAGATATTTTTCCGAAATTTTAGAATCCCTGCTGGGCCATTAGCAGCAAGATTGTGCAATGATATAACATTTTTAAAAAGGTTACTCACCGCTGTCGTAAACATTGCGGCTGTAGCATAGGGGCTTGACGTCGTTCATGGGACTGAGGGCGCCGTTGTGTGAATTGGGGGTGAGGGGCGCGGGGTAGGTGTGTGGATGATGGGTGCCCATGGGGCTCATCATGAGCGGGCTGCACTGGCTGGCGCCGACCGGGGACATGCCCATGGGCGAGTGCAGGATCGAGTCCGGCGAGACCGCCAGGTTTGGGCTGCTCGAGTCCAGGTTCGGTGCTTGGTATCCGCTTTCGCCTCCTCCGTTTACCGGATGTTGTTGCTCCCTGATTTTATCAAACAACAAACATGTACAATTTTCACTCCCAAAACAAGGTTTTAGTTACAGTTAAAACTGTGGGAACCTACGCTCAATAAAAATCTGAAATTCAGAAGATTTCTACTTGTGAAAACATCGATGGGAATCAATTTCCATCGATTACCATTGCATTCCCATCAATTCCAACCAATTCCTATGGATTCTTATCAATTCCTATCAGTTCCCATCGATGTACATCAGTTATTATCGATTCCTATTAATTTCCATCGCTTCAGATTGATTCCTATCAATTCGCATCGATTTATATCGATTCACATCGATTTTCAATGACTCCCATCAATTTTTATAGATTCTCATCAATTTTCATTCATTTCTATCAATTTTTGTCAATTAGCACTGACTCCCATCAATTTCAACCAATTCCTATGGATTCTCATTGATTCCTGTCAATTCCTATCAATGTACATCAATTATTATTAATTCCCAATAATTTCTATCGATTCTCATTGACATCATTTTTTATAGATTCTCATCAATTTCAATTAATTTATATCGATTTCTGTCGATTCACATTGACTCCCATTAATTTCAACCAATTCTTATGAATTCTCATCAATTCCTATCAATTCCCATCGATGTACATCAATTATTATTAATTCCCGTTAATTTCTACTAATTCCTATCGATTTACATCAATTCCCATCGATTTCTATCGATTCACATCAATTCTCATTGACTCCTATCAATTTTTATAGATTCTCATCAATTTGCATTGATTTCTATCGATTCCTGTCAATTCGCATTGACTCCCGTCAATTACCATTTGGTAATTCAACCAGTTCCTATGGATTCTCATCAATTCCTATCGATCCCCATGAATGTACATCAATTATTATTAATTCCGATTTATTTCTATCGATTCACATCAATTCACATCGATTCTCATTAACTCCCATCAATTTTTATAGATTCTCATCAATTTCTATTAATTTCTATCGATTCCTGTCAATTCACATTGACTCCCATTAATTTCAACCAATTCCTATGGATTCCCATCCATTCCATCAACTCCCATAAATGCCTATCAGATGGTATATACCATTGATTCTCATCAATTCCATCAACTCTCGTACATTCCTATCAGTTTTTATTGACCCCCATTAACTTCTATCAACTCTCCATCAGATTCCATTGATTTTCATCAATTTTCAATGATTTCGCGTTAATTCCCATCAATGCCTCATACACACGGATAAAAAGTTCGCACAAATGTCTAGAGGGATTCATTAGTCGAAATTACTTAGTTGAAATTAATTGGTTGGGCGAAAATGCGCGAAAACCTGAATTTTCTAAAGTTTTCCAAATTTTTTGAATTGAACCGAATCATCGGAATTACAAAAAAATTAGAACGAAAATACTGGAAATATTTTTTTTTATTTCAAACATTCTTTGCAAAAAACAAAACCTCGTAAAATGTCAGGGGACAAAAAACCGTATAGATTTTTTTTAAGTTCACATTCAAACACCATAAAAATAATCACGCAAAGTTACAAGGTCTAAAAATCTCACCTTTCTGGGAATTTTGAGTTGAAAGTTTCAAAAATATTTACGGTGAGGGGTTGAAACATTTTTCCCATCAAAAAGGGTCAAGTTTTGAAAATTAAAGATGAGACACGAATTGTATTATACGGTTCACTTCGTGCAATTATTATAGAAAGTGACTAATTTGGAGAAAGTTGGTCTGTTTTTGAATTTCGTATCCAAAAACTCTTGAATGAATACGTTAGTTATGAAATAACAATGATATTTAGACATTTATTGAGATTGAAAGCCTTTTTCGAACGTACCGAAAAATTCGCCATCTCGCACATCGAACGCCATCCGGGCGAAAGCAAAAATTCACGAGGTCCTTGAAAGAGGCCCCGTAAAATCGGGCCGTAACAAAAAGAACGCTCGCGGGGCCCGGAGTGTTAAAATTCGAGGCGGGTGACACGCACACGACTGTGTAAACGAGCTTTCGCATGGGGCGCAAGAACAATGCGAAGTCTTTCTCGGAAGGCCATGTGTGCTCCCCAAGCACGAAAAACTAATTATTTTCGATTTCTCTTATATCCTTATTTCCCATGAAAATCCACGGAAAAGAGAGACGTCAAAAATCCGGACGTTGACAAACGAGCGAACACGTGGATCGGGAAAAAGGCGGGGCTGTTTTTTCGGGTTGGGAAAAATTCTCAAAATACGTGTTTATTCATCGGTTTATTTTTGGATTTTTCGACCGTACAATGAACTGTCCGGAAAATGTTTTGTTTTGGGAGGGAAAGGTTGAAAGAGGAAGAAAATTTTTGGTCATTTGGTGGGAGTGAAGGATTATGGATGATTTGTTGGAATTTTA
>JAPYZK010009103.1:0-10274 GCA_030522785.1 Platygaster equestris | reverse complement strand
TATATAAAAAAATTAATATGAAACTTATTAATTTGTTAATTGCATTAATTGAGTACTTCACAAATATTTAAATAACATTGGGTGAAAGTACAACAATATAAACTTGAAATGAGCGATTTTAATTTCAGGTAATTACTCAACATGTATACTCATTATTGGAAAAAGAAGGATTGAAGAAACTGCCAGTGCCAAAAGAGGGAAAATCTTCTTTGGACGAAAAATCTTTCATTTTCGCAACAGAAGATGCCTGGAGCAGTGAAAAACTGCTCGTGTTGATTCACGGGAGTGGAGTTGTGAGAGCTGGTCAATGGGCAAGGCGACTGATAATAAATGATAATTTGCAATCGGGCACCCAAATTCCATACGTGAAAAAAGCTCGAGAATTGGGCTACGCAATCGTCATTTTGAACACGAACGACAATCACAGAATTTTGAATGACAAGGAAATTGTTATCAAAGTAAATGTACTTCATTTTCATTACTCAATGAAATTGGTTATTCGTTTTGACATATTTTTATAAATTGTTTGAAATACTTTTACATGGGAAATTTTGTGTGAACTATTTCCATTCACAAAATTGCAAATTATAGACATTTTGGTTAATGATTTTTTGTAAAATAACTCATGTGATGTTGCATTTTAGGAAAGCGAAGACCCACACAAACACATGGAAACAGTTTGGAATGATTACATTCAGTCTTCAAAAGCGAAAAATATTGCAATTATTGCTCATAGTTACGGCGGCGTCTGTACAATGAAATTTGTACGTATTTAAACATTGTAGGATTTCGTGAATACTAATTTTACGAAATTTCAATTCTTGAATCATTGATTATTTTTTGAATGCGGAAATAAATTTTGAAAACTATCGAAAAGTTGAAAATTTCGAAGAATGTAAACACGTTGAAGAATTGAAAAAAAATTTTGAAAATACAGAAAAAATTGAAAATTCCGAACAAATTGAATATTTTCAACTACTAATTTTTTATTGTTCCGATTTTCACTTACAATTTGGTTTTTTCTTTAACAGTACATCTATTATATTTTTAAAATAAACATTCCATCTACTGACTAGTCGAACACTTTTTATTTCAGGCCATGAAACATGCCGATGAATTCAAAAAAAGGATTTTCGGAGTGGCCTTAACTGATTCTGTACACGCTATACCTTCGAAAAGAGCAGATTATATAGTCAAAGTAAGTTTTTTTTTTCTGTTAAATAGAAGTAAGAACTGAAAAGTGACTAACAACACTGTTTAAAAACTGAAATGTCTGATTACCAAACAGTTTTTGAACTATTATATTAAAGGGCGTAAAATTCGAATTTCCAAACTATTATATTTTAGTATATACTAAAAATTCCGAATTTCTGTATTTTCGATTCATGAAATATCCCAATCTTTCATTCCAATATTTCAACTCAAACTAATTCAATGTTTTTCGTCAATTTCACCAAAGAAAATTCTCCCTCATCACAACTCGAGATAAACCTAAGCTCGTCAATCACTCGACGATCGGGAAGCGATACATTTTTTACGCGAAATTTTATTAACTTTTTTCCGCTTTTTTTACGGAGCTGGCGCGCTCCCCCTCTAATGACAAGATAAGGACGCTGGGGCGTGATAAAAGATTAAGACACTCCTTAGCTCTCCATGGACCACGCAAACTTCTCTCGTTCGTTATCTCTGCGACTTTTTTTTTCTTCACGATTATGTTTATCGCGGACTTGAGAGGTTCGGGGAGGGGGGGTGCTACGTCGTCGACCTTGGGCGTCATTTATAGAGATGATCGTCAAAAAAATCGGAACGAAAAAAAATACAAAGCAAAGGCTTCGGAGCGGGCCAGTTGAAACCGCAAGCGAAGACCTTTTTTCCGATTTTTTCGCCAAGATTCCGATCTTGAAACGCGTTATTTGCGATACTTGTATTTCCTTCCGCCGTAATTATACACGGCGCACGTGCGCGATGCACCGCAACCGCAAATATGATACCCGAAACTTAATTTCATTGTTATTGCCTTTTTTCCGTGAAATTCGAATCACGTTAATTTTTTGTAAGCTCTCAAGTTTCGAGAGGGTCTCCGAATTTATTAAAAAATCGTGTGATATGATTTATAGTGAAAATATTCAGTTGTTAACAATGAATTCGAATTGTTGTTTCAGATTTCCAGAAATTGGGTTTCGTCCGAAGAACCTTTGGACACCCCAGAAATGACCCCAAGCAATGATATCAAAAGAGTATCTGCAGGTAAGACAATTAATAAACAACATCTGTTACAATCATGAAAATCGATGAACAAATTTTCCTTCAAACTTAATTTTAATTCTTAGGAAAAAAAAAAATATGAAAGTTAAAGTACTTCTATTCACGTTAATTGTTGGAAAATAATTCGCCCCAAATAAATATTCCTCTACTATAAAAAATAATAGATAAAATTTTTCCAGGACATCCTGTTCACGAAATGACCTCTTGGACTTGCATAAATTCGGTCTTCAAATTTTTGGAGGACCTTTATCACCGCCGTACAGCTCGTTCGGAATTGTGATTTCATTGTACACTACAGAGACGACAGTTTTCCGTTGTACGTTTTGTGTGCACTAATTGCAACGTAAGTGACATGTTGATGGTTTTTTTATGAAATATATTTTCATAAATGACGATATTTGTAGAATTACTATTTACTGTCAAATTTACTGCTTTCACATGTTTGAATTCATAATGTCGTAAATTTACGATTTTTACAAGAATTGTGTGTTTAACATTAAAAAAACAGACAATTGATCGAAAAATGAAGTTGATAAATGAGAAGGTAACGATGCGATAATTTGATCGGGAGCGATACAAACGAATATTCCCAGACGGAGCTACGAATGAAAAGCGAGCGCCGTAGAGAGTAGGGTTTAGCGTGACGTTAAATCCGGCGTGAATATCTTGAAAGCAGCGAAATCGCATTAAGGATGGGAGTGAAAAAGAGACACTTGTCGCGCGCACTTGAGTCTTCAAGGGCCTGCCAAATCATGTACACTAGAATCTCTATTGCGCGCTTATTCACTTGTTATGTAATAACTTTATAATGTAAATTGCATAATTTGTACTATACAAAAAATTCCAATTCCATCGAATTACAATTTTATATGCAATATACACGCAATGAAAAATGTCGAAAAAAATCTCTTGCGGTAAAATATTATCAGCACTATACCATCTCTCAAATTCAAATTTTTTCCCACTATCGTTTCGAACCTGCGGCAACTAAAAATTTTGAAACTTCCCGCCACTGAAATTGTCACTCTAAATCGAAGCAGCTACGAGTGTTTACAACGCTAGCTTGAAAATAGCAATCAAAATGGCTTCCCCTATGATGCAATCAAAATAGCTGCCCCTGTGATGCAATCAAAATGGCTGCCCCTATAATGAAATCAAAATGGCTGCCCCTATAATGAAATCAAAATGGCTGCCCCCATGATGTCTCCTTTTTCTATTTAGGATTGTTTAGGATAGGATACGCGCTTTTCCCTCTTGGCATGCGTGTTGGACAACTTTTTTTCCCCAATAACGAAAATACCCAAAAATGATGCAAACTGTGATTCCAATGCCCAACATTTTCGAAAATGTATCAATTCAAATATCGTTTTTCTCCATTTGTATAAAACGATAAAATTCGGTCGTACATGAAGTATTCCGCTTGAAAAATAGTGGCGTAAAGAAAAACAGTTACGCGTGTGATGAAAAAGTGGCTTCTTGAAAAAGTCAAAATTATAGGCAATTAATCTCGGTTAGGACTAGCTTCGTATGAGTCGGCTGGAGGTGGGCCTAACGAGCTGGATCATCTCGAAAAGACGCGGATTATAGATGATTATAGGAGCGTCATGCATACATCTAATTAAAAAGCAGCCGACAGTCGGCCCGACACCGCATGACGTATAACAACACGAGTTAATCGCGGCCCGAGTTTTCGAACTCGTTCGGGATATTCATTAGCTCTAATGCGCCCTCGCTTATGTATTATTTCAAGCTGCGAAGGAAAAGGATCATCCCCGCTCGTCCGCGAAAATGACTGATGAACGCTTCGCTAATTACCTTCTTTGGCGAAACTTTATTCTTATTTTCATACGCCCGTATTCGTATTTCGGATTCGTTCTTCTTTTTTCTTGCCAGCACCTTTTTTTATATCAACTTTTCGAATTGAATTTCGAGTCTATCAAAACTCTTGTTTGAGTGCGCATGTTGAAAAAAATAATATATGCAACACGGGCCAATGTGGCCAATTATCGGCCGCTGAATTTCGCGCTCGCTCCGCTCGGGACGAAAACTTCATGCGGCCTCGAATCGGCCACTTTTGGCCCTGGTTGCACAATGTACTAATAAGTTCACCTTACGAATCATTTTATAAGCAACTTACAGAAGATTTTATAAAAATCGTGCAGAAATGCACGTTTTTCCTCGCAGCGCAGGTAAAGAGCGTAAAAAGAAAGGGAATGACGGGATGATAGGTGGTGGAAACGTTATCGAGCGGGGGTGGTCGGGTAATTACTTCCTTAGGGTAGTTGGGAGTGCGCGCGCCCCCGACGCCGAGCGCAACCACGCAGCAGGGGGCCGGGTCAAAGGTCACGCCGCCGCCATCCCGCTTATTCGGCTACCTATAGTAACCTGTACTAACCTATAGTACACAGACTTTGCCCAGCCAATCAACACTTCCTATCTTTCTGCGTGCACCCCCCTCCTCCCCTCAAATTCGCGTTTGCACCTGACTCAAAATTGATGAGCCACGTCACTTTATCAAGCTCGTTATTATTTACACATTGATTATTCTTGACGGACATTACGACTGCGTTTTCTTTCATTTTCGGACGTCATTAATGCAAACATGAATAACTTGAGTGATATTTTGTGAAGATTATTGAACAAGCGTTTTGTGCACTTTGAATTCGTAAATTATATTTTATTGAACGTGTGGTTAAGTGGACTTATTGACATGAATCATAACCTTGACAGAACCATTGGCCGGATCTTTGGCAATGTCAAAAGCTTTGACGGTCTCTTCGATCGTGAAGTTGTGCGTAATGAGTGGAGTGACATCCACTTTTTTGGTAGCCACAAGATCCAATGCAGCGGCGTAACTGCGACACAATTTTCGTTTGAAAAAGTTTGCAGAAAAACATTAACGAAAAAAGCCTCCAACTTGTGTTTCAAGATGGATTCATAATTTATGTGATCTTTCGAACAAAACTTGGGCTGGGGCATATTAAAAGGTTGAAAAAACTTACTCGTTGCAGTATCTGAAGGATCCTTTGAGAGTGACCTCTTTTGGGATCGCGGAAATCAAGGGGATGGTCATTTCAGGTTTTCCCATTCCCACCAGAACGATGATTCCACCATTGGCGATTGCCTAAAAATTTTCGAATTGAATTAAACTGATTTTTTAATAGTTATCGGAATAGTTTCTTTATTTCATAACAATTCGTAAAATATCGGTAACGTCACTAATTTTCAATTTCCGTGAAGAAATCCTATCGTTTAATCACGCTCTTGCCATGTTCTTGCCTGTTATTATATAATCCACCCAAAACTTACACCAAGTGCCACTTTCATCGATGATTCTGCGCCGGAAGCCTCGATAACAACAGTAGGTTCGCAGCCAAAAGTCGCGACGATTTTTTCCACCGATTGTTCGATCGACGTTCCTGGTTCGATCAACACGGTTTCGTGAGCCCCCAATTTTTTCGCGAGGTCCAATCTCGTCTGCACCAAATCTGAAACGGCAATAATTGTGTATTTTTCGTTACTGCAGCACAGTTCTTGGCATTGGAGAGACAGTTTTTGTGTCATTTTACCCGTGATGACGATTTTGCTGGCGCCCATAGCTTTGGCAACCAACGTGTTGACGAGACCAATGGGACCTGCTCCGAGAATCAAAACTTTCGAGGTGAAATTGACCTCTCCTTTTTTGCAAGCGTGCACACCCACTGACAGTGGCTCCAAAAGGGCGCCTTCTTCCAATGAAACATCCTTTGGCAATCTGAAATTAGTAACAGTCAACCTTGTTCTCAATCCTTTTTTTTTATTTATTAATATCCGGATTATTTTAAACATTTCTACATTTCTCCCTAGCCAGCTGGAAGCGACAAGATTTCGACGCCAAAACGTCTCCAAAAGGCGATGTTTAGGCGACGTTTTAGTCAGTAAAATCATTAGAAAATTAATTTCAGAGCGTTTTTCGAACAAAATTAATTGAATTTTCATTCAGTACAATCTTAATATGCGTATGTTCAATATTTGATATTTTAAATCGTTTTATGCCAAATTTGCAAAATTCAAGTTTTTAAAATTTGAAAACTCTGAGTTTCTCAGAAATTTGTGGAACTTAACGTTTTTTCGGAATTTCAAAATATCGGGTTTTCGGAGAAATTTAAAATGTTGGAAAATTTGTGAATTTTGAGTTTTTCTGAAAATTCGAATATTTTGGTTTTTTCGAAAAATTTATCATTTAGAGTTTCATGAAAAATTTGAAAATTGTTAGCTTTTGGAAGTTATCGACAGTTTTGATTTCTCTTCAGTGTTTTCCATAAAAGTCGAAAAATGTTGAGTTTTCTGAAAATTTTGAAAATTTTAGTTTCTTAAAAAATTCAAATTTTATGAAAAGTTTGAAAATCGTTAACTTTTCGGGAAATTTGTAAAATGTTGTGTCCTTTTAAAAATATCAATATCTTAAGTTTTTAGAAAGATTCTAAAATTGTATGTTTTTATTCTAATTTCAGAATTATAATTTTTTTGGAACATTCAAAAATTTTGAATTCTTAAAAAATTAAATGAATTCGAAAATGTTTCGCAATTTATTGAGTTCGAAATTATTCGAAAATTCCAAATCTTTCCGCGAGAAATTTTTAAAATTGGAGTTTTTCCGAAAATTTTGGAAACTGTTAGATTTTAGAAACATTCGTAAATTTTAAATTTATTTTGATGAAAAAATTGTAAGTTTTTGTAGTTCTACAACAAATCTGTGAATTTTGAGTTTTTCTGAAAAGTCGAATATTCTGGTTTTTTCAAAAAATTTGTCACTTAGAGTTTCATGACAAATTTTTAAATCGTAGTTTTTGGAAATAATCCAATATCTCGATTTCTTTTCAATGTTTTCCATAAAAGTCGAAAAATGTTGAGTTTTCTGAAAATTTTGAGAATTCGAGTTCCTTAAAAAATTCAAGTTTTTTGAAATGTTTCAAAATCTTCAACTTTGGAAAATTTATAAAATGTTGTATCCTTTTAAAAATATGAAAATCTTAAGTTTTTAGAAAGATTCTAAAATTGTATGTTTTTATTGAAATTTCAGAAGTATAATTTTTTTGAAACATTCGAAAACTTCGAATTCTTAGAAAAGCACATGAATTCTAAAATGTTTTGGAATTTATTGAGTTCGAAATTATTTGAAAATTCTGAATATTTCGAGTTCCTCGAAAAATTTTAAAAATTCGAGTTTTTCAAAAGATTTAGAAAGTTCAAGTTTTTTGAAAAATTGAAAATTTTGGATTTGTTTGACAAATTTGTCGTCGTTAAAAAAAAGGGACGAGAAAACGTCGCCTTAAACTGGTTATAAGGGTTACTTTCCGAATAAACACTGAACTTCATCAATTTAAAAATTGAAAAATTGATATAAAGGAATCGGAAAAATTACGTGTCTCGAAATTATTATTAGACCAATAATGTTGAATTTATATAAAATGACGTAAAATAAGAGAAAAATAAATATGAATCAAATATTATGAATAATCAAATAAATATGAAATATTCATGTAATAATTAAAATATCATTAATAAATCAATATTTCCATGACATAAAATATAACTTCAAATAAAAACGAACTTGAAGCAGAAGTCGGCCGCGTGTTTATGATAGTGTCTCAGGCTCCCATGAACAGGCGGTGTCGCTAAAAATTGAATGTCCTTGCAGAGATGGTAGGCGCCTTCCTTGCAAAAATTGCAGGTCCTGCAAGGTACGCCAGGCTCGATAGCGACACGATCTCCAACCTGATAATAGTTTTCATTTTCATCTTGAATTATTTTCTATCATCATCGAAAATTTTCAAAAATTCTGTTCTTGTCTTCATAAATACATGATCCCTTCAATTGTGTGCGATGTAATATAATTCTCGAAAAAATTAAGAAATTGAGCATTGATGTCGGCTGTCGCAAGAAAATTGTAATTCGTTTGAATTTAAGACTCGTAAAACAATTAAGGGCCAAGCTTACTTAGCATTACGTTTTACCTGTGAGAGTAAAAACAAAATTGCGTATACGATGGGGGGGGGGGGGGGGGGGGGGGGGGGGGGGGGGGGGGGGGGGGGGGGTTAAGGTGATATTCACTCGAAATTGATTCAAAGAATTAAAAAAGTGAAGTTTTATTAGAGAATTATCAAAATTTCCTAAATTCTCAGAATTTTCATGAGTGGCTTTAAATCTCTGGAATTTTCGATATCTTCTAAATTTTGAAATTCATAAAAATAGTCGAAAATTTTGAAATATATTAAAAATGTTCCAACTAAAGAAAAGTTTTTCGAAATTTTCGAAATTCGTAAAATTTTGAAAATTTCAAGAATTTCGAAAACTGCCTTAATTCTCGAGATTTTCAAAACTTTATTGAATCTCTGAAATTTATAAAATTTTGTTCAATTTTACAAACTGTCAAAATACTGAAAACTTTCGAAATCCTCTGAATTATCAAAAATCTTGGAATCTTCCAAAATATCAAGTTCTTCGAAATGCGAAGAATTCCTAAAATTTTTATAATTTCAAGAATTATGAAAATATTGTAAATTTTCAGAATTTTTGGAACATTTACGAATCTTAGAAATGTACCCAAATTTAAAATTCTTGAAATTTTCGAAATTCCAGTAATTTCTAAAATCCTGAAAAAACTTCAAATGTCGAAAATTCTTAAAATGGTCAAAAATCATGAAATTTTGAAAATGTTCTAAATTATTAAGTTTCCAAAAATGTTAGGAATTCGTAAAATTTTCGTCATTCCAAGAATAATGAAAATATTATGCATTTTTAGAATTTTCAAAATTCTTTTACAACTTCAACATTTTTAAACTTTGAAAATTCTCTAAATGGTCAAAAATATCAAAATGTTAAAAACATTCCAAATTATTAAGTTTCTCGGAATGGTAGAAATTCATGAAATTCTCGTAATTTTCAGAATTATGAAAATACTGGAAATTTTCAGAATTTTTGGAATATTTACAAATCTTCGAAATTTACCCAAATTTAAAAATTCTCAAAATTTTAAAAATTCTAGTTATTTTCAAAATCCTCAAAATACTTCGAACTTTGAAAATTCTTAAAATGGTCAAAAATCTTAAAATGTCAAAAATATTCCAAATTATAAAGTTTTTCGAAATGTTAGGAATTCGTAAAATTTTCGTTATTCCAAGAACAATGAAAATATTATGAATTTTCAAAACTTTCAAAACTTTTTCACAACTTCGAAATTTTCAAAATTTTTGTAATTCTGAAAATGTTCAAACATCTGAAAACTTGTAAAATTCTCCAAATACTCCAAACTCTGAAAATTCCCAAAATTGTTAAAAATCTTGAAATGCTGAAAACGTTAAAAATTTCTACTTTCTCGAAAACTTTGACACTTGTGAAAATCAGTATTGTTTTACTATTGTCTTTTTTTTTCAAAATATACTTTTCTGCAACGTGCTCGATTTTTCCAATTTTCCAGAATTTCGGAGGGAGCTTCAGCCCCCTCAGCCCCCTCCCTGGCTACGCGCTTGTTTTTCCCTGAAGAATATAAACAGTTTGTTGTCTTGCCTGCAAGTGTGTGACTTTTTTCCCAACTTTGACGACAGTCCCAGCAGATTCGTGACCGATGATCATTGGCTCCTTGACGACGAATTTGTCAATTTTGCCGTGAACAAGGTAATGAACATCGGAGCCACAAATTCCGACGCAGGCCATTTTTAAGAGAACTTCTATGAATTGAAAATTAAGAAAAACACCAACATGAATAGTTTTGTACAGTTTTTCAAAATTTTGAAATTTTCATGAAGGTCAATTACGAGATTTTCGATGATTTGAAGTACGTACTCGCTATTTTTTTAAAGGTTTGAAAATATACGAATACTACGAATTTACGATCAACTTTTTTGCCTCTTAGAAAATTCAACATTATCGTTTTCAAAAAAAATGTGAATATAATTATTTTTGACCATTTTTGGAAATGTTAAAAAATTCGTCATTTCTCGAAAATCACCGGAAAAAATGTAATGCAT
>JAPYZK010009099.1:0-15246 GCA_030522785.1 Platygaster equestris | reverse complement strand
CACTGACGCATCACTCTGCAGACCGAGTTACTTGGGACGGTCAATAAAAGTAGCAGTAGAACCTACGCATGTACATGATGTGGTTTTTTGGTCACCGAGCGAGAGGGTCCGATTCGGACCTCGCCTTTGCACACTGGCCCGGCAGAAGCGGGAGCCAGTGGAGGGGGTGCACACGCGCTTGACGATTTCAGACGGTCCAAGACGGTCCTCGTACGATTTCGTACGTTCAGAATCAAGTGAACAGCCCTCGAGAATTTCGAATATGAGAATGTTTCATTGCGGAAAAATGAAAACTGTTATAAATCTTTGAAACTGGTTAAAATCGAATCCCATGCAAATACAATTATTGTTAAAATTAAGTATATTTTGATGTCAAATATATGGAGCCTTTATCGTTATTTGTTCAAATAGTAATTGTTATAATAAATGAAAGATTAATAAGTGAAAAAGTGTTAATAGCACTAGCGGATAATACATATAGAACGGCCCAATTGGACGAAAATGCTCTGTAGTTACGCTGGGACGAAAGATATTCAATGAATGTAATCGAGGGTAATTTTGATTGTTTCGGCTTATGAAGTGTCATTCATTCGATACCTCCCCTTGCCTCGATGGGGGAGGACGTATGGAAAGCGCTCACGCGACTGTCGACTGCTCGGCGTCAGACCCACGCGCTCCGCATATAATTCAGCCAAATGCTGATGTGACTAAACCAGAGGCGTAATGAGAGTTCATTTCGGCCGGTTTAAGGGGTGGTGGTATTTTGGTGGTATTTCCGTTCGTCTGGAATTCAACTTACGATCATTATTCTCCAGACGTAATTATTATAATACAAGCTTTCAATTTTCTTTATAAAGAAAAGGGAGCTTTTATAAATGATCCCAGTCGTAATGAACTCCACTGTTTCAGTGGAGTTTCGGTGGAGTGACAGTGGAGGTACCTTTTTTGTACTCAATTCGCGATGAACACTCAAACTTCCGCGCAAGTTCTATTTCATAAATGTTATCTGTTACAAAATACAAAACTGTAGCTAATATAAAGCAAAAAATAAATGAATAACAAATAAAAAATAATATAATCATGTTATATTCACAATCTACGAATAAATAACCCGTGATTATGAACGTATCACACAAGACCTCCTCCCCACCACTAGGAGCGTGACGTCATTTATGGAAGCTCTCAAACAGATACATTTTATAAGGTTTTCTCCAAGTTTTTAACAAAAATATTTTTTATATAGATATTTTTGTAGTAAGGACTTGAGGCGTAGCTTTTCGGGCTGAGACCGATGTATGAAGCCAATTCATACATCGTCGGAAAAAAAACACGCACTAAATAGGGGCTTCCAGCACCTGGAGGAGCGTATTGAGGGGGGGGGGGGCATTTACAACACGGTGCACCGCGAACCTAATAAAAAAGTAGGACTCGAGGAACATATATTGTCCCTGTTTTCAGCGGACTTGAGAAACAAAAAGACTTAAAGAACAATTGTAAGACTTGAGATACGACAATAAGTACAAAATCAAATCACTAATCGTAAATGGACGTCCTCAATGCGCTGTTTCAGGTGCTCGAAGTGTCTACTTAATGTGTGTTATGCAAAAATTTTTCATAATACCACTTTAGAAAAATAAAAAAGTTCATGAAACTCGTATAAAATCAACCTTATAAGGGTAATTCTCCAAAAAAGAGGCATATCAAACTCTATTTTAATCTAGACTTACGCAGACAAGACCATGTCCTGTTTTTTTTTTTCTTTCTCCCCAGTAAACCTGTGAGCTCACTGCGAGCGGCGATTTTAACTTCACTGTGAGCTCACAGGTTTACTGGGTCTTATTAAGAAATTAAGTAAGCCTGTCTCTTTTTGTCCCGTTCTCCACGTCACGATCTGGTCACCCTACCTAATTCTGATTTTTTTTGGTCGTGGACACTAGAAAAAACTATTTGCTGACACTCAATTTCTGTAAATAGGTTCTCCAAAAAACGATCGGAACCAATTTGGAAAGGAGACCTATAGTATTATACCACCTAACTGGAAGTGTTAGGGTAAAATGCCTAATTCAGCCTCCCTTAGCTTTTTTGGCTCTAACTTATAAACAAACGAGTGTCTTAGTCCCAAAAAAATCCACTCTTGTACTTTAAAACGTTGTTAAAGAATACCTGAAATTGGATTATTTTATTTTGGTTTCAAGAATCCAAAAAACAAAAAAAGCCAAGAAATTCATTTTTGTGTGTTTCAAAAATGTGGTCCTAATTCCGCCCCCCTCCTTCTTTTCATATAAATTATGTAAGTGATTGATTCTTGGCAAGGGAAATGTTTCAATTAGCACTTATTAACAAAATTCGCACACACACGACACAAATTATTTATTAATATTAAAAATGACAGAAAATATTCGACAATTATAAAAATATTCAACACTATTGCAAATTATTGTTAAATATTCACCAATATTCAAATATATGATGATTTGATATTCACCAACATAAGAAATATTTACTAATTGTAAGCCCGGAAATATCCAATAATAATGAAAATGAACTAGGACACTTCATGGGAGGGAGGGGGGCGGGGGATTAGGAGCAACTGAACATTTCTAAAAAAAAGTAAGAAATATGACATAAAATTATGTAATCGAAAATCCATTGCACACGAAGGATATGGACACGATGAGGAATATTTAAATGTGGATAACATAAAAAAACCACATATCGTTAGATTGGAACGAGTTCTCCAAGTAGCCAAGTTCCTTACAGTTTAGAGTGTGGAGAAACTTCAAATCGTGTAACTTTCCATAAAAAACAGCTATTGACACGAGATTTGATGCAAACGCGTTCGTAACATAAACGCTAGAGAGGTTAGGATAATTGTTTAGAAGGTGTGCAGCACCTTCAAGCGAAAATCAGCTGGGGGGGGGGGGGGGGGGCGGAATTCGGTACTTTACCCTATATCTCTAACTGACTACAATTAAATTACAAAGCCGTTGTCCAATGGTTTTCAGTCATGGACAACTCAGTCCCCATGGAAAAAAGAAATGCGTTTCGAACACGTTCTAAACGCATTTTACGAAACTCGTTCAATAGGGTGATGCTCATTTACATTGATTTTGTAATAATTAAGTTACCGATTGACGCACCCCCCTTAAAGTTCAACTAAATACCAAAAAAGTACAAAAGCCGGAAGTGAGCGATATCAATTGAAATCAAAACGTGCTTCAAGATTTTTGAAGTTCTTAAATTTTATGATTTTTGAGGAAAAAAGTTTTCACGGTCAAAAAATTAGTATTTGCGTCCTTTTTAACAGATTTTGATAACTAGTACGGTATTTTACTCGGTAAGGTTGCCGGACTGTTGAACAAAAATTACAGTCGCCTCTAGTTAATTTGCCGCGTCCGGGACCGTAAGGGAGTATTTTATGGCCCCCCACTCTCGCGCACGCTCGAGCTCGATGCGATTCATTTATGTTTAGCAAAAAGTGGCTTAGATCAAAAACAACACGTTGGAAGATGTAGAAACCGACGGCAAATTAAATAGAGAGCGAAACAATTCTCGATGACCGGACCGGCGCGGTCGTGGTGGGGGTAGGCTCGAGCGAGAATTGAGGGGAGCGGCAAATTAAAAAGAAGCAAATTAATTAGAGGCGACTGTACTGACTTTCCAGAAATATTACACTGGTTATGGTGCTCAATGAAGCATATGAGCTTTCCAAAGCGATAGATGACGATATCGACAAGATATGACAAAAATTTTCTTCATCAATTAACAATTGATCAAATTTCGCAAGCTCTAATTATATTATTGATTGTGTTTTGAGAAAAATTGATGATTGCTTTGGAAAAGATGTTCTGCAGTGACAAGATTTTCAAGAATACTGAACCCTAGTAGACATGTTTATGTAAAATTTACATAAATATACGGACGCAGTAGCATGTAAAGTTTATGTAAACTGTTTAAGTAAACCTTTTATGTAAACAGTTTACATGACTTAAATTTTAGCTTCAGTCCAAAAATTGAGACAGTTTACATGAAGTTCATGTAAACTCCGTGTAAGCAGCTTACAAAGTGTGAATGTAAACATGCCTAGTAGGGGTCGAATGTTTTTTTAAGACGTTTTTTTTCCTGTATATTCTGAGAGTCTGTTTCAATTTTTCGAAAGGATTTCCTTATCACTCTATTTTGTTACACAGTGTTTTGCGGCTAAATGTATGACAAGGGACTCCCTTGAAGGGAAAATATTGAGGCTGAAATCAATGTTTTTTTCGGGATCGCTGAGAGTGGCTAGCTCGAGCCTCGGACGCGGGGCTTTAGCTACAGAAATGACGCTCCTAACGCTCGCCTAAACCCCAATCTGTAATCGTGGATGGATAAACTGGCCTCGCGGGCCGCTCCAGAAACCTTCTCCCCATTGTCTGAATCTGGGACAAATAAGTAATCTTTTTCCGCAGATTTTCTTTCAAGCTCGGAGCCGGGTTTTGTACTTCGACGAATGATGAGTTTCTTATTATTTTTCTGAACTTCTTGCTGCTTAACACATTATTTTCACACATTATATGTCAATTCTTTAGACCGCCCGATCTGTATTATGAGAACTTGGAATTTTCATTTAGCATTTTCATTTGGGCCATTGGATACCTACCCGGGTAGGTACCCCTCGCGCGGGATATTTAAAATCTTTTATATAGGGTGTATGTACAATTAATTTAGTTAATTATCATGTCATACTATAAATAAACTGCATATACACACTGTATAAAATATTTTAAATTTCCCGCGCGAGGGGTACCTACCCGGGTAGGTAACCAATGGCCCAAATGAAAATGCTAGTTGGCATCAGGGACCATTCGAGTATTACGTTATCGTAAACAGGGGGGAAGGGGTGTATGGTAAATGATGACGGTTGATGACGTGGGGAGAGGGTGGGTTCCGCTGATGATAACGTCATCACTTTCGATTTTCGGTTAAACAAGGCAGATTTTGAAATTAAAAAAAATGCTTCTTTTTTGGTTGAAAATTTTCGGGAAGTTGTTTTTTTTTATTTGATGTTTTTCATTCCATTTAGTTATTTCGAAATTTTGACGAAATGAAAATTTCTAGAAAAATACCAATCTTGTATTTATTAGCATAAAAATGAATGTTGATGATTTGTTTTTGACTTACATATGTGCAACATTTTTATCGCAACTTTTTAATCTGATTAGAAAATTATGATGAAGTCATCAGAGGGGAATTGACCGGATGATGCCGACTGATGACGAAGGGAAGGGCGGGTGTCAAAAACGGTAAAAAATTGATGACGTTATAGTTGAATGGCCCCTCATCCATAAACCACGTGACGTTAATTTCCGTTGAAATGGACCACCCTTCTCACTCCTTGTCACACGTGACATTTTCTAACCTTGTCCCCTTCCAGCGTCGGGCGGCCATTTTCCGTTTAATAGAAAATAAAAAAAATTCTGGAGAATCTGAGTAACACTGCCATACACAAAAATTGTTGTTCGGGCCGAGAGGTCAGATTATGTTCTGTATATGTTTTTGAGGTCACTGAAACTGAATCCGAAGTCTATATTACCCCATACCATCAGGCTTTTGACGTAACCTCGAAAAGTCCTCACAGCCACACAAAAATATGAAACAATGTTGGCCTGGGGATCAAGTCATGATAACTTTATGTTTTTGGTGTCTTTGAAACCCAATCCAAAGTCCATTTGATCCTACTCTGCCAGGTTGCTGACATGACCTCAAAAAATCTCGTCGCTTGTTGGTTAATATTCGAAAGACATTTGGACTTTCTCCAACATTTTAATATTATGCCTTCGACATACTACAGAACAATGAAATAGAAAAATCAATGTAATGACGGGTTAAAAAGCACTCGACGGTCTGCTTTTTTCCGTCCTTCCTACATCTTTTGCTGTACAAGTCCTCTATAGAAATTTTCATAGTTATGTTGACTATAAGTATACTTATATTCGATAATATTCGATCGAAATCATTCCAATTTGACTATTTATGTACCACACTTACAATTTCAACAAACGTTGTTTGCTGAATCACGTCAATGGGCCTGGATTTTGAAGTACAACTTGACAACAAAAAGAGGTTTCCAAAAGAAAATAATTGTGTCTCCACTATCTTCCATCTCAAATCGCATTTTCTTCATTTTTAACCCGTCATTACATTGATTTTTCTATTTCATTGTTCTGTAGTATGTCGAAGGCATAATATTAAAATGTTGGAGAAAGTCCAAAAGCGACGCTTTATTTGATATCACTTTTTTTCAATGGAAAAATATTATGTCTTTCGAATATTAACCAACAAGCGACGGCCGACCTTTACATTTGCAATGTATGTTTGGGGGGGGAAGGGAGGGGATATCATTCATTTTCTTGGCGATCGTTGTACATACAACTCGTTTTTTTCTATTTCTTTAATAATATTAATGAATTTTTCAATGTGTTCTTTCAAGAGACATATTCTAGATTCTGATTGTTCGATCATTTTATTTCTTTACGTTGATTAAATTTTCTCTTCCTCAGTGTAAAAAAACTATTAATCACTGTGGATCTCACTTAGCACTTTATATCATAAGTTGCGTGTTTGCATTTTTTAGATTCTAAGAACTAGAGTTTCAATCCTTTTTTTTTATCAGAAAATGACAATACCTAGATATACAATAATAACAGGCCTGGATTTACATAAGGAACCACATAGGCCATGGCCCAGGGCGGCAAACTTTGGGGGGCGGCAAATTGAAGCGAAGGTCAAAAAAAATTTTTTTTTATACATACAAATTTGGTTCTCGACATAACGAAAAATGTTTAAAAAATTTTATGCTTCTAAATCTTACGAATATATGCCGAACCGAACGTATAATTATTTGTCATTGCCGTCATGGGAATGTACTGTCCTCTGTATTCCTACTTATACACTTGATATAACCCTTCCAACATAATCTTGGAAACTCATTCATCTGAATTGTATACGTTATATACGTATTTAATAGTATCATAGCTGAAAAAACTTGATGGGGCGGCAACTTTATGAAGTTATACTACTTGTAGGGTTGGTAGGGTGATTGCCGGGCAACTCAGCGTGAAAATCGGGGACCTCCGCTGTCAACATACACCGTAGTGACAGCGGGGGGTTCGATGGAAATTGGTTTTACCAAGTAGCGAATCCACGAGGACTTTTTTCGGAGAATTCCACGTGCATATTTCTACCAAATGGAAAATAATTTTGATAAATCATTCGTTCAGTATGAATCAGAGGAATAAAGAAAAAAAAGATGTGTGCGAATGTTTGCACCCCTAGGTAATATCGACGAAAGACGGCGCAAGACAAAATCTTCGCGTCCTATAGAGAAATCGCGGAAGCGTTACGTAATGCGAAAAGTGATATCACCTTTTTCGCTCACTCGGATATCACACGGTGCACGTCCTCGTAAGAGGAAACATTAACGATCGATACAAATGATGGTATTCAATGATCATAAAGGGAGAAAAGTCATGACCGAACAACTCGGAGAGTTCAAACAACAATTCTTTCGAACACTCACTAAGGATACAAATTGTCATTTGTGACGTAGAAATATGAGGAAACGCGGTTTAAAAGCTCATTCATAAGGTTCATGAACCTTATGCATAAGCTCACAAACCACAGCTACACCGCCTAAGATTTCTCTTTCTCGCGTGTATACTCACAGCTTAGGAAGGCAGCCCTAAGGGGGGGGGGGGGTTCTAAAAGAGCCAAAAAATTCTTTACGTAATACTTGAACAACCCCTTATCAACATCGTCAATGAATATTAAGTTTTTGATGAATCTCATGTAGTTGCGAATAGTTTGTCGAATTTATATTCGATCAGTTACATAGCCTAACATGCGCAAAAACGGACGGGAAGTTTCGGCGAAAATTTGTAGCTTAGATTACCAATAGGCGATACCCAGGAGGGTTTCACGAGATCAAGTTCCATGTTCGAGTTATTGATTTTTTTCCAATCATTGAAATTCTTTTACTGTGTACCCCACAATAATTATTACTCGACTTTTACGATTCAAACATCATTTTGTAGGTTTCCAGCGTCAAGGAGTCTTATTTCCAACTCATTTTTGCAAATTATTCCTAGTTTTTTCATGAATCGATATCGAATACATTTTCATCCTGCCTATCTTGATAAAGGAATTTGAGCCTCCCTTGCTGTTTTGAGTATAACGAACTTTGGGTATAAGTGAAAATATATCCTGTATACCCATACGTATCATACAGGTGTTATCCCGAAGTGTTATTACCACATTAAGATATAAGTTCTGAATAATTTCAGTATGTATGGGGACATTCTTTTACAAGCCGTACACCTACTTCGACATCACATTTTTGATTCGCCTGAAAAATTTTTTATGGCTTCTTTTCGTGGAAGTAGTCAACACGTATATCGGCCTTTTTGCCTGAAGTATGTATATTTTTCAAATTATAAATGTTATTAATTATCATATTCGAATTATGGGCCGTACTTAAAGTATGTAAGACGTTTTTTGCCCATTTTCGACCCCCCCCCTCACCCCTATGTAAGATTTCGTAAGATCTGGTCGCCCCCCCCCTCCTCCCCAAAATCTTACGTAAGAATGGAAATACTGTAAATTACATAACGTGTCATGGAAATGAGGTATATTTCCATTGATTTTCCATTAGCGGATGTGGATGGAAAAATGTTTTTCCATTGACCTTCTGAATGGAAATTTTTTTTCATTAATTTTCCATTGGCAGATATGAATAGAAAAATTATTTTCCATTGAAGTGATAAATAGGATTTTTTCCATTGACTTTCTTTCAGTCAATGTGAATGGAAAAATGGGTTTCCATTGACGTTTTTGTTGGATTTATCAGGGTTCGGGGTTCGATCCCAACCGTGGGAATTTTTTTGCATCGAATGTTTCATTCTAAGTTTGCTTTTCTCTATACATGGAATATAAACCATTGTTGTTATTCGCAAAAAAGTTACCTAACAAGGTTTTAATGATAATTTAATAGAAATATAATAGTACAGAAGGGAAAGTCAATGGTAATTGAATGGAAAACTAATGGAAATTCAATGGTAAACTAATAGAAATTCTGAATGGAAAAAATTCGATAGGCCAACAGACCATTAGTCATACCTCAATCGTAATTTTCAATGGAAATCCAATGGAACGTTTTCCTACGGGCGTCTTTAAAGTACGTGCTACAGTCATACAAACTACGACTGTAGCAGCTGTTATTCACTATATTTCGGATGAACAACACGCATCCATATCGAAAATACTTTTTCACAAATTCGAAAAAACCTATACGGCAGTTAACGATAATTTTATCTAAGAGCCGAACAGGCTAGAGTGCG
This sequence comes from Platygaster equestris, assembly GCA_030522785.1. Classification (NCBI taxonomy): domain Eukaryota; kingdom Metazoa; phylum Arthropoda; class Insecta; order Hymenoptera; family Platygastridae; genus Platygaster; species Platygaster equestris. The sequence continues at coordinate 5,872 of JAPYZK010009099.1, read as the reverse complement.
TCGCATGATCCCGAGTGCGCCCATTCGCCTTGTGTATGCACGGTGCTCCAGAGGCTATAGCTGTGGAAGTATTTCGAATTTTCAACTGAAACTGGTGCTGCTGGAAAATGCTGGAATATGCCTACTATTAATTGAGACTATTTGCAAAAAAAGCATTTTTTTACCGTCTAAAGGAGTCTCCCCCCTTGAATAATGCGTTTTTTATAGTCACCCACAAGGTTTTCTGGATTCCAATAAATATGGCGATATTCTACGTGTTCACCCACGAAAAATGCGTTTTGAAACAAAGTGGAGTCTCTGCTAGGTCGGAAGATATAAAATAATTTCAACCGCGTGTCGTACATCGCGCGCGACATGGTGGAGTTCGAGCTGACAATGAGTCGCGTACGTGTTTGAGACTACAGTTCTCTCTCCGAGTAAGATGGAATGGCAACCTTTTTGCTCCAGTGGGCTTCTAATGGGGAGAAAGAGACGGAAAATCAATGTTATTGGGAGAAAGAACTATATTACTTATAGTATTGGTGCATCGGCACTTTTACAAGGAGTCATGAGTAGAGTATAAACTAGTACAAAACCCGCAAGTTTACACAACTTTTGATGTAAAATGTGATTATTCTGAAAAATCAGAAAAATTTATCAAGGGCGCAATAATTTATGCATGTTTAGACCATTATTGAATCAGCCTATGTTCATCTCTCTATTGTATCACGATGCTACCATCAGTTTGTATTGTGGAGGTACAATGTAAGAAACCATATAAATTCTTAGGGTAGTAACATTAGTCCAAGGAATGATACACTGTGAGTCTAGGGTCAAAAATGGCTGATTCGAGGCCGCATAAAGTTTTCGGCTTCGAATTAGCCACTTTGACCCGTGTTGTACTTTTTTCAACACGCGCACTCAAACTAAAGTTTTGATAGGCACTTTTACGCCTATGCCAAAAGTGATCGATTTGAGGCCAGTTGACGAAACACGCGGTTATATACAAAACATTTCCATAGCTATATATTACAAACATAAGACAGAATTAGAAAAACTGATGAAATTTTTTTCAACGAATATCATTGATTTGTATTTATAAAGTATTCTTGAGGAAAAAAGCAGGTTTTGAATCGCCACTTTCCATCGTCGGCCTCAAATCGGTCACTTTTGGCATACGGAAACGAGCCTTGAAACTCCCGTTTCGAGTGCGCCTGTTAGAAAAAAATACTTGTTCGTCCTTGAAAATATAGTCCAGATTGATAAACAGGAGTGGAGAATGAAGTTCAGGCCTTTTTAAGACACATTTCAGCGCTTACATAATTCTGCCTTTAATCAAGAACCATCCGAAATTTAGATTCATATACCTAATGAATATCCTCTAACTGAAAGTGAGAGAATTTTCGCGTGAAAGTGGTCTATACATGAACGTCTTATTCCACAGATGCTATATTATGCCTCGGAAAATGCTCCCCGGTTGAAGTGACGAGGCTGCCATAGAGATAACTGTCTTCGAACGGCATTCAATCCACGAAAATAAATTGCACTTGGTCAGAAAGAGTGAGTTTTCCAAGAGTGGGAGCAAGGAATCAAGAGAACATGGCGGAAAACACGAGGGACCCGGATATGGCAGATTCGGAAAATGCAGATGTAGGGACGTCGCTTAATTTGACGTGTCCGTCGACCTCGATATCCAAGCCGCTTCCGGAGCGAGGATCGTGGAGTACGAAACTGGACTTTATCCTGAGTGTGGTAATGTGATTTTTGTTATTTTTCAACATTGGTTGTATTTTTAAATTTGGTAAGAAGTGTGTCCACTTTCGTGAAGTTCTGCAGTGAAGGATTTTTGCAAACAAGTGTGGAACCCATCATTACATTGTAGTTACAATCATTGTACCATTGTTGCACAGTTTGGTTAACACTGATTGCTCGATAATTTATATTATTGTTTGATTTCGGAGAAATTATATTTTGAAAATCCGGTCGCACACTGTTCACGTTGAGTGTGACCGATCTCGAGAATCCCTTTTCCGACCATCCGCCGAATTCCATTATTTCCCGAAAGTATATTTGAGCATTACAAACGTGGTCTGCATCACTTATTATTCAGAAAAAATGAATTTAGAAACTCCTGTCCTGTTACTTTGAGTTATGTAGGGCCATCGAAGAAAAATCGGAGCCCTGAGATAGTAACCTATGCCCTCCCCCCCCCTTTTTTTCAGGACGCATTTTTCAAGGTTACTTTTTGTTATTGTTTCAAATTTTAACATTGTCTATTGCGTCATTTCGTGTTTCTAAAGTGGCCAACCTAACCTTAAAACAATTTTAGCGTAAAATTTATAAAAATAATTTCATGAAGTGGTACAATACATTTCGAAAAACTCTAACCTCAGGCAACATTGAAAAACATTATACTCATACCTATCTTCACATATTTCCACTTAATTCCACATATCTCCATTCATCTCTAAACAAAGGCTCCATGTTATTTCCACAGCGGTGCGAACCCCATCAGTCATAAAACGTTCTATAAACGTCTCTGGAATGTTTTTTGAAAGGTTCTGGAAATGACTGGAGGACCATTTAAACTTTTCATAACGTTTAACCCTGAAATATACGCCTATAAACGTTTGTGAAGTCGTCTCACGAACATTTTCAAAAGTTTCCCGAGCGTTACAACGAACCTTTTCTGAATCTTTTCAAACGAATTGCATACCTTCTGAAGAACGTTTCTACTACGCTCGAAAACTTTCATAGAACTTTGCAGCAACGTTCTAGGAACTTTTGAGAATTTAGAACAAACCCTGCCAGTTAGCACGGAAAGGTTACAGAAACGTTATCAAAACGTTTTTGAAAAGATTTCCAGAACATTTCAAAAAACTTTCCAGAGACGTCCATAGAACGTTTTATGGCTGATGGGGAATAGACACTCCGTTCCAATATTAAATCGTCGGATTTTTCGACTTACCAAATTTTTTAAACGACATTGTGAACGTATCAAAGAAATATGTTAACTCACCACGTTACATGCTTTACCTGTCACTTTGAGCCTTCATGAATGTTGTGATTCGGCGGACAAAAGAAGTTTTTCGTTGTTCGCCCGGGCAAGTTTTCCTCCGTTTCCCTCAGCGCTTTTTTGACGCTTCGTTCCTCACTTTTTTCCCTTTGTACCGATGCCTTTTTCTCACTTTAATATGTACTCCCACCACTCTTATCTTTTGTCCACCTTTCGCCATTGTTCACACTTTCCCTTCTTTTGACGATACGTCACACAATTGAAAAGAGACACAAATACAATTTCTGTCTTGCAAAAGAGAGACGCGAATATCAAAAAATGTGACGTATTTTATGAACGGCCCCTAACAAGGCCGAGAGCAATGAGCCAAACTTTCGGCACAGTTGTGATAAATAGACGAGAAAACGGAAATGATTCTCGATAAAACGATTTCATGGGGTCTATTCAATAACTTTGATTTTTCAACAGTCACTAATTTTGTATATCTTTTCCAGTTCCCCGCATATACGAGTGTTTGAAATGCTAAAAACATCTTTGGAATATTACTGTAATGATAGAGAAGTGCCAGAAGAGAACGGAAATATGTTGAATAATGGTCGGACGAAACATATTCCAATATTCGAATTTTTTTCCAATGTGATCTCTTCTTATATCGCATTGGCGTGTATGCAAATGGACATATAACTATTCATGCTCTTATGAATTGCATCATGCTCGCAGGAATTCGATGTAACCCCATTTTTGACATATACATCTTTTAGCGTTCTTTATCGTCTTATCGTCCTTGACTTTTCATCGATATCCCATGATGGACGTCCTGACGTGTGATCACTAAATTAAGCCTTTACGGGACGAATTGGAATTATTACGAATGTGAGCCATAGAGGAACAAGACTCGTTCGTAACTTGCTCACTTCAAATTCGCACGTTCGGGAAAAAAGTCGTAAGTCGGCAACAGCTGGTCGAAAATGAGTCTTTTTTGAAAATGAATGTAGCTCGAAAAAAAATAAAATTCGCAAGGTTGATTTTTGCGAAATATGCATATTTCGAAGTAAAAATATGTTTTTTCTCTGGCAAAATAAAAATGAAATGAAAATAAGCATTGACTTTGAACTATAATTCATATTTCGCTAAATGCAACCTTGTGAATCTCATTTTTTCGTTAAGCTACATCGATTAATAAAGGAGAACGAACCTTTCTCACCAGTGGTGACCGAGTTGCGACTTTTTATCCGAGCGCGCGAATTTGAAGTTGCGAGACAGGGAGCGAGTCACAAGCACGTCTCGTCCTTACTCGTAGCCCTTAAAAAAACGTAAAAAAACGCGAATTTCCGTTTCAAACTAGTATGAATATGTGATTGCCGTTTTAAAAATCGTTGCGAAATCGAACAATTAAAAAGGCGCAAACGCGACTGGAATCGAATAAAAATTGCCGCAGTAAGGCAATTGTTAATTAAGGGCTTCATTTATTTCATGAGTTCAAAGGCACTTTGTTCGAAATAATGGTGTTTTAATGGCAAATTATTGCTTTCCAACTTTCCCAAAACGTTTCCAGCGACACTAGAAAGACGGAACGTGTTACTGAAAGATTTTATGAATAGTTGAAAAGAAATTTTTCGTGTATGTATAATTATGCAGCTCGGGAACAAAAATCAATAGAAGGTTCAATTTTGGGAGCTATCAGAAACCAATGAAGATTGTATACCATCGGAGTTACGGCAAGTTAAACGCATTATTGCACCCTCTTTCAACATTTGAAATTATTCGCAAGTTTTTAGTTAACAATCGACTTGCTGATAAACAAATTATTATTTTCAAACGTGCGACAGCTCATTTTGAAAGTAATTTACCCAGAAACAAGTGCTATTAAAAAATTTTTTGCCTAGCTTGTCCCAGTTTCCACCAAACCAGATAAGTTTGAAGAAAAACACGATTTTCCGGCTTCAATTGTCCATAGCGAAATCGCTTTTAAAAATTAAGCTGTTCCCATTTCCCGTTTTTATTCATAAATGTTAATTTATGATACAATACTCGCATTCATTCAAAACAACTTTTTGCCCTTCGGCACATAATATACTATTGGACCCTTGCAAGTACAGTCCTCGACTTCGCTTCGGACAGTAATCCTCGTACTTGTCACAATTGATTTTATGTGCTAGGTGGATAAATACATATATCCATCAAAGTAGGGGAGACCGGGGCGTGTTGAACATAGGGGCGAATTAAACCAGAGCGATTATCTCCTGCAGTATTCGTCGAGGAGCGCCACTTATGCAACTGAAAGTTGATCATTGAGAACCCGAATTGTCGTTGTAGTTATAGTGTTTACTTGTTGCGCAGTCAAAAGTTGTCGCGGAAAAACTGTTTTTGGAGCTCGTAAGTAAAATTTGACTTGTTCATATTGTTTGTTACCAAGCTCTTTGTAAATGATTAATATTTAAAACGATCAAACTTCTAGAGTCAGAATACCTTCATGTAGATCACATCAGAAGGGTTTGAGGTTACGTTGTTGGCAACAATGAAATTACATATGTTTTCATAACAATTGCATGTCGGGGCGAGTTGTACCACTCGCATACGGGGCGAGTTGAACCACTCAAATTCGAGTCATAAAACGCATTTTTTACAGCATTGCTTCTGTCATTGTTTAGATATTCACTAAAAATGAGATGTTACAAATGAAAAACAGGGCGAGAAAATGCCTTGGTTCTAGACATGAAGAAAGCTATCGAAGCTGTCATAGCTGATAGGTATTCTCAGAGGCAAGCAGCACTAAATTTCAACGTTTCCAGAATAGGCTTATTGAGACGTGTGAAGAAGTTGAGAGAACCACCAAAAGCTGGGAATGAGATGCTCACCATCCATTTTGGATATCGA